>LFMI01000131.1:0-16530 GCA_001050175.1 Trichoderma parareesei | reverse complement strand
CCCAACCCCCCCCCCCCCCCCTCCCCATATGTACTCGTATGCTGTCCTCCCCCGCCATTACATGACTTCTACATGATGAACCGTTGCCACTGCGCATGTATCAGTATGAAGGATTCGCAGATACATCCGCCAACAGCCCCCCTGAAATTGGCGTCCCACCCAAAGGACGGAGTATAATCGTGCCGGTGGGTGATCAGAAGTTCCGGTTCCAGGAGACAGAGAATATCTTGCATCAAATGACACACTGAAACTTTCCCGTGCTGAGAATCGATGTCAAGCAGTATAGCCAGATGCGCCAGATCGGCTGTCGAGTCAAGGGACTGCCAAGAGCACCCTTGTAGACAGAAGTAAGAAAGATTTGGCAGACGGCACACAGACCAGACAAGTGGCCAAGGAACAGAATGTTCCTGGTGAGTACAAACAGCAGCGCCCGCGTTCTAAGCGCCTGGTACTGTAGGTAGGTGTTGATGATAACACTCATTGTTCTCGGCTCAAAGTCTCACCCTGCATTCCTCCTACGTAAAGAGAATTCACACGAAGGAGGAGCATGGTTTCCTCTGGCTTGCGGACTTGGAGAAGCCAAGACATGTTCTTCTCAAAAGTCAATATCCGTCTGTTACTCTGTAGTCCTGGGAAAGGATGCCTTTTCTCGCAATATATGGTATACGAGCAGTTGACCCTATCGCCGGTGCGTCTGTCTCGTACTCGCCTATCTCACCATGTTAGCCCCTTGAGATTGCCTATGAAGACACAGAGCTATTATCACCGCAGATTGGTTGCTAGCAACGAGTTGCTACGACACGACTCTGACCCGTTCTCGAAGACTATAGTCCAAGTAAACCGCATGAACATCACCAGTCAGACCTGGCTTTTTTCCCCCTCTCCCATAAATTGTACTCTATCTGCTATGTCTCTGTACTCATGCATATATCTACCGTGTTGCTCGCTAGGTAGGTAGATAGCTTACTGTACGACAGCAGGTATATTGGCCACAAAGACATGATACGCAAACTGGGCTCAGCCAACTTACTCCTTATCGAGAAAGCGGTTAAGAATGCCCATCATCGCAGATACCAAGTATTCATTTAATCATCAATCAAAGGTTAATATCTTGAAGATGCGGTCCTGTACGGACTTTGTCCCGGGACGGCATTGCGTCGGTAGTTCGAGAGCCGTTTGTACCCCCTTATTGTTTAGTAGTGGCCTCCTTTCTGCTTATAAGATGAATCCATCGCCAGGCACCTTAATGTCAGTGCTCAGATAGGCAGAGCAGCGGGGACTTTCCATGTTAATAGCTGAGTGTTAAAGTTCTGTAAACGCCCATGGATAGGTAGGTAAAAGTAGCGGGATCAGGTAAGACGAAAAGATAAAAGAACGCACCTGTGGAGGCGTACTGGCGTACTATATCAGTAGACGAGGTGATATGATACAAGCAAAGAAACAACTTCTCCGTATTTAACGCTTTATCTCGCCTCTTCTGCTTTGAATTCGGACCTGCCAGAGTCGTGAACCGGCTACGCTGTTTGAGCGAAACGTGAATAGAATTCATTGAGTGATTGACCTGAGAACGCTACCTATGACCTTGTGCTGCCTTGCTTTTCTCAAATGCGCCCTCCTTTGTCCAGCCTATAACATGTGTCATACAACATGATCCTAAAGAAAGGAAAAAAGAAAGAAATAAGTCGAAAAGAGAATGCCAATCCCATTGCTCCGTTCCGATGTAGCTCGTACCTGACGAGAAACAAGGCCTGCGATGCAATATCTACCATACCTACCCAAAGCCGCGCTCCATAACCCTGAACAATGCACATGTAATACACACAAACATTGTATGAAATAAAGCCCCGAGAAGCAATGCAAGTTATGCTCATGCCATACAGGAAAAAGAAAAGTTATACCGCCTGTCGAACAAAACCACAACTCCAAGATTAGTCAAAGCTCGGGGTCCTCGGTAGTCAGTTGTGACAGATCGTTATCGACATCAATATCGAGAAACTGAGAAGGACTGCCCTGTCTGGGGCTGAATTGGTCGAATAAGAAATCGTCAAGTGCACGATCGAATTGGGAGTCAAGACCCGCTTCGTCAAGTAGAGGCGTTGGAGTTGCAAACCCGCTGTTTGCCTGGGGCGCGATGGGCGTGTTGTGGTAGGAAATTTCCGAAGTTGAAGGGTTATATTGAGCATCCCAGAACGAGGCACCTGCCATTGACTGAAAATAGCCTTGTTGCTGTGTGATATATGTCGAGGGAGTAGCGGAATAGGACGGCTGTTGGCTTGACTGGAAGCCCATTTGCGACATTGACGTGAATGAGAAATTAGGCTGATCCATCTGTCGTAGAGTTGCCGCATTCCCTAGACTTGCAGGTCCAGAGGAACAGTCTAGAAGAAAAGAGTTGTCACGCAGAACAATATTGATCTGGTTGAGAAAGTCCCCCAGCAAGGCTTGCCCTTGCAGGGGGAATTGGCGCTCGAAAACGCGCGGCAGCCATGTGCAGAAAGCTCTCCGGTACATGACCTCTGGCGCTGGAAAGGATATCGTGCGTGGCAGCTGGGCATAGATTGGGCTGAGGCAGTCGGCGCCGTGGGTCTTCATGAACTTGAACAAACCCCTGAGCCGCTTGACGGTCGAGTACCCAATGCTGGGTTCGGCGATGGGATCCGCGCCGGGGAACAGCATCTGATAAAGCCGGTCCCACTGCTCCTTGTGCGACTTGGACCGGTCACATCGCTGCTTGATCTGAGGGCACATGCTTGGGCCAAAGGAGAGGCCGGCAATGGGTCGGCTACGCGGAGGTTTGGGTCCGGACCTTGACTTCTGGCACCGATGAGGACAGGCGATGGCGTCGTGGTGGCTGTGCCTTAGATGCTGCTTCACGTACGGGATTGTGTTGAGCCTTTGGAAGCAGCTGTAGCTTACGCGGTCTGGGTATCTCATGGCATAGGGGCACATGAAGGTGCGATGTGCGTCATGGGGTCCGGTGGCGTCCATGCCCATGGTTGTGCCCCTGTGACGCGCATCTAGCGTGCTCACCATCCGCTCCACGCAGGCATTCACCTCAAGCGCCTGTTGCCTGTTGTAGTGACGGGTTCGTTCGTGCTGTTGTGGTTCAGAAGCCAGGCCGGCGAAATAGGTACGGTGGGCGTCCTGAACGGCTAGGGTACTAGGATCCAGAGGGTCGTGCGTGCTGGCCGGGTAGGATCCGGTGGCCTGCCACGACGGCTCGCCGAGGCTGTCACTTAACTGGTCGGCAAACAGCCGCGTATCGGTAGAAAAAGTCTCCTCTTGGCTCGAGATGTTGACATCTGGATGACGATTAGGCCGCAGCCACTGGTTTGTCGAGTCATCGTCATGCCAGTCAAACGAAGCGTTGAGCCACTGGAACTGCGACGCCTCATTCCTCCTCTGGACCGCATTTGCCCTCTCTCGGTTGAACTGTACAACATCGCCCAAGTCCTGCACGGGAGTCGTCTGTCTGAACAGAGAATCTGTCGGCATGGATGTGACGATGGACGACGAGGAACCGAGCTGCATCATCGATCGACTCGGCTGGTGATGCGTCTGGGACGGTTGGAAGAAACGAGGGACATTGAGGAGGCCATCGTGGTTCTGCGGCGGCTCGTACGCACAGGTCTCGTAGTATCGGGGCCGTTGCCGTGTATGAAGGGGGAGGCTGATGGGAGGACTCGTGCTGATGCGGATGTTGATGGGCGTTTCCTCGTCTATCTGGCCGGGCAGTCGTCGATCGAGGTTGTCCATCGTTCCGGGATGGAGGGGATCGATCCGGGTGGAGAAGAGCGGCAGCATCTGCACGCTGTGCCCGGGCAGCCCTGAGTGGGCGGCACTTACAGCGGGATTGATGCTGTATCTTCCCCTGGAACTGGCGGGCGCCACTGAAGCTACAGCGATTAGGTTCCAGTCTCAGTTCGGATCGGATCTCCTCAGCTGGACAAGGTACCCTAGCTATCGATTACGGGTCGATAGAAGCACGCCGACCCAGCCAGGCGCGGCCCGCTCTGAAGGCTGCGGCTATGTGCGGGGAGTAGGGCGATGGCTTCTGTTTCGTTGCGTCTCGAGTTGATTGTCTCTAATTCATGAGTCAGTGGCTTGGTCAGACGATGGGATCTGGAAAGGTGGTACAAGTAACAGAAACCCTCGGACAAGGCACTCCTAATGTCACTGGCGTCTGGATTTCCCGAAGCTGAATTGAACTGCATTGACCGAGGGCTTGCTCGCTGAATTGCTGGATGGACGAGTGAGAGATGGAATCAGTCACCGAGTTGTTGGTGAGCGTTGGAGGCAGTTTTATCTTTGATGAATCCCAGAAAGGTACAAGATACTTCATCTGATCTGGACCCACTCGACCCGGCTTCTGCTGCAAATTCTCGGACTATCATCGAATCGATCAGTTGAAGGTGTGTCAGTCCCGACTACCTAGTACTATCCAAGGCACTAGATCTGTCTGCATTCATTTCATATCAGTACCGGCTTTTTATCTTTCGCTACAATCTGGATAAACGTCCTTGCCAAGGTAAATTACCTAGGTAGTCATATGTGTACCTTATGATGCAGTATCAACAATGGCTGCTGTCTACACTTTTCCTACCTGTAAGAATGCTTGCTAGACTCCTACCAATACCACCTCTAGGTAGGCACTCTTGGGCAAAACATGCTGCTGTTACCGTACCAGATGACCACTAAAGCTCGTACTGACGTAGTGTCTCGATTCGTTTGGTCCGCATCATGGCGTCGGTTCCCATCCACTCAACCTTTGTTGAGCCTCAACTTGACTCTCCCACTCGTGCAAGGCTATAGCAGAGAACCCAGCACAGCCCCCGGTTCATTGCACGTCTTTTACAGGCCGCATCCCGGCACAGCACAATGCGTGAGACACCGTATAAGCTAGCAAATCATGGTACGGTCACGATGTTGACGTTGCTCAATCCAAAAAAGCTGCGCCACGCACGGGTGAACTGAGGCTATGTGTATGCAGCTCCAGTCCATTGCTTCGTGTAGTATGTACCTACATTACTTCACAGCAGAGGCAAACAGACCAAGTCCCGGCACCACCGTCATCTGATGCGCCGTGCAGAACGACTTATAGTGCCCGGAGGCTGCCCCTGCCATCCGGTATTGATATGACTGGGTGATACGTGGTCGAGTGTGCGCTGGCATCCCGTTTCCCCAAGAGAGGCGGAGACTAGAGGCCCCTGTATGATGACTTGTCAGAAGGATGGAGAGGGATATAGAGGTTTGAGCAGCCACAGCAAGAACTGGAATTGATCCCTTTGGCACGATCGATGCGCCACTGCTTGAGGTTTCTCGTTTGGTGTAAGTATTTGCACCTCTACCTTGGTCGATGGCTCAATGCGCCGACATGCGGTCCAGGCAAAGCCGCGTCCATACGGGTAAAACTTGGGTTGCCAAGCAATCCAGCTGTATCGAAGCAATTGATGCCAATACATACGTAGCATAATATGTACTTATACTGCTGTACTCTCATCACCAGCCACAAGTCACCTTTCCGAGGAAGCGCGACTGAGAGCTGCTGGCTTCCATCCCGTTGGCTTGGCGCGGCCTCCTTCTCTCCATCCCATCTCCCCGATTGTCGGCTCATGGCCTCCGAGTGGCTGAAACACAACGGAGCAAGCATCTACTATCTACCATATGTCCTGTAGCATACGAACACAATAATACAATAACATGAACCCAGTCCTCCCTTTCTCACTGCTCCGAATTACTTTCCCTTTGCGCACCCTAATTTTGGGCAAAAAAACACAGCGATGCATCACCCTGTCACTGACCCGGACTATTACATGTACCTACCTAGGGACTTTAAGGCGGTCAGAACATGCACATACATGTACAGAGCCTCCTCTTGGCCTCTTCTCTCCAAGGGCGGCGCCATCAAAAAGATGACAGCTGGAGCGACGGGATCTGCAGTCGTCAAATGGGTGCCTGCTCGCTTAGGCTGCCATTCATTGCTTCCACCTTGTGGCGCACATGCATGCATCGTCGAATATTCCTGCCCCGCCATTGCTTACATGTCCCTTGCTCGAACACGAACATTAGCGGTTCTTGGAGTCGTTCCCTCATCATTCATCCCACCTGTTCTGGATCTAGGCCTAATCTACCGCCTTGAACAAAAACATCCCGAGCTTCGTCATTTTGCATTCTTCCGTTCTCCTTTGCCTGAGATCTCCACTGACCCTTGACTGGGTATCCCGGTGGACAAATATTGCCTCACTTCACTCAGGTCAAAGCTGATTAATGGTCGACTTCTCCCTGCAGGACGATCTTGTCTCCCCTCCTCGTATGCCCAATGCCTCAATGTCATACTAAATTGCGAGTTCGTTGGAAGACATGCGGCAGAGTTCTCGTTTTAGTCCAGATGGACTATGGGGACGTTGATCCTGTATACGTATCTAAGAAAGGGAGAGTGATTAGTGCTCAAGACCTTCTGGAAGAAGATCTTCCCTAATACCTCTTACTTTAACAACATTACGTGCATTCTAGGCACATGAACTGATACTATGTATCCTTGAATTATGTCATCCTGCATGCGAGGCTGTCGGCTGGATACATGTGTACCTTGCCTGTAATACGTGTACAGCCACGAGGGACGATGGACGCAAGAGGCATGAGTGGGAATTTCGAACCAGGGCAATACATCATACCTCTCTCTTTGATGGTGAGGTGCTATAACGTTTGGCTTCATCTGTATCAACTACACTCCTTTCGCCGTTTCGCCGAAGTTCATCGGCCAGCTGACACCGGCCTGAACCACATGAGCGTTTATTGCCTCTAATTCTGCCTCTCGTTTCCATTTCTATCCGATCTACTGCATAGCCAGATGACGTACCAGGGTAGATCTATACCGTCTAAACGACTCGCAACATGCCCAACTCGGATCTACTAGTCAACCTCATCTGCCCACTCGGGCGGCGGCACAAACGCTCCATCCGGGCCCAACGTTCCCGCGACGTATCTTAGGTAGCATTCATGTCAGTAATTGATGAGGATGCCAATTGGAATGCCGTTCAAACATACTTGGTGTGGCTGCCTCGTGCAACGAGCTGGCCCTTGCCGTTGTAAAACTGCACCGTGGTGAATGCGAGCGTCTTGCCGACTGTTGAAAGCGTCAGAACAATGCACACCGATCCAGTTGTCAATGTCACTTACTCTTGTCGCAGATGGAGGTGCCCTTCAAGACATCACCTGGCTTTCCGCCTGGGCTGAGGTAGGTCACTATGTCAATGAGGTCAATACCATGGTTCCTTGCGGTTGCGAGCAGGAGAAATTGCCCTCACCATTTAAGTCGGTCGAGACGCCGGTTGCAAAGCGTCCAGTGGAAGCTACTGCTAGAGACCCCCCAAGATCAACGAGGCTGGCAAGCGTCCCCCCGTGTATCGTTTGCAGTCGATTCTGGATAAGAGGGCAGTAAGTTAGATATCTCGAATGCCCAAGGCGGTCATATCCTCGGTAATTGGTAGCCAACGTACTGTGTGATCCTTATGGATGTCAACCTCAAACTCGACCTTGCCTTCAGTGGCATTGGTTACACGAAACTATTAAAAAGTAAGAGATGAGTATCAAACAAAGCCTCTTAGTCATCTGGAATGCCTACTCGGTTCTGCAAAAGTCTGGCGTTGATGCTGTCAACTGGCTATCCTCGGCTAGGTATATGACGTTGCGATAGTGGCTTGCTCATACCTGGGCTCCAGGCCGGACTCGGCCATGAAAGACCGCATCACCAACTTGGTGAAATTGAAGGGGGAGAGTCTCTTGGCCATGATTACCCTCAGCAACACTCAATTGATATAGTGAATTCCTCCCTCAGCACGCACGTTGCATGTGAAATGGAAAAGGCCAAGGTGTTGGCAGTTGAGCCAAGTTGGCAGCACAGCTATTAGTATCTCCCCGGTTATCCGATGAAGCGCCGACGGGTGACGTCTACACGTCAAAGCTTCCATGCGATTAAACTTCACGCGACCTCAACGCCTCGACTTGGAACTTCCGGTCCTCGACCTCGACCTCGACCTCGACCTCGACCTCGACATTTGCAAGATCATGCGATAGCCAACATCACTACTCCTGCCTCCCTCAACGGACCGCAGCCTCGCCGCTCTCGCCCAGCATGTCTATCAACCCTTCCCTCTCTCTCGCCGAATACCTGGAGCGGCTGCCTGGCACAACCTTCAAGAAACTGTACCAGCAGCCCTCCACGACGTTCGCCATCTTCCGGCGCATGCTTCCACATCTCGCAAAGACTTTTGTCATGAGAATGCTCTTTCTTCCCCATCCCATGACGCTCGCCGACCTGGACGCATGGGTGAAGCCGGAAGCCAAGCGGTTCGGTCTCTCTCTTCGTCGCCATTGTCGCACGCCACAAACACACACGGCCGTCTAACGTTGTCGCAGGAAGAAAGACCAGTCCCTCTCCATCCTGCGAAGCCTCCACATCGTCCAGATATCCGCCCCGTCGAAGGAGAAGCCACAGGAGATCCAGCTCATGTCCAACTTCAAGAGATCGCTGCGGCTGGCTCTCACCGGAGGCGGAAACCACAACTCCTTCGGCGTGCCTTCATCACTCATGGTCCCGCCCGAGATTGACCTGCCGTTCCTCGATCGATATGCGCGCAAGAAGTGGGAGGACGTGTTGCACTTTGTCGTATCCAGCGTCGGCTACAAGAGCAGCTTGGGCGAAGGCTCAGGGCCGAACAAGGGCGTCAAGGAGCTCCTCATCGCAGGCCAGCTGGTCGACAGGCGACCAAACGGAAGCTTGGGCATCACGCAGGCCGGCTTCACCTTTCTGCTGCAGGAGGCAAACGCACAAGTCTGGACGCTGCTCTTGCTGTGGCTGGAAGTCCTAGGCAATAACAAGTCCTCTGGGCTGGATCCCGTCGACATGCTCTCATTCCTCTTCATGCTGGCAAGCCTGGAGCTGGGGCGGGCGTACGACACGAATGCGCTAACGGAAGAGCGGAGGAATATGCTTCCTTCCCTCGTCGATTTCGGCCTCATTTACATCCCCCAGCACAAGCGCTCCATGTTCTTCCCGACCCGACTGGCGACGACCCTGACGAGCGGAGGAAACAGCTTGCGGACCATTAGCGAGGGCGTCGCGGCTGCCACCCAATCAGCCCAGACGTCGCAGCAGTCGCTCGGCCTCTTGGGCGGCGGCGGCACCGGCGAGCAAGCCGGAAGCGTCGTCATCGAGACCAACTACCGCCTCTACGCATATACCCAATCGGCCCTCCAAATCGCCGTTCTCGCCCTCTTCGCCAAGCTCAACATGCGCTTCCCCGACATGGTCGCCGGCCGCCTGTCCCGCGCCTCGATCCGTCAGGCCATCAACTTTGGCATCACCGCCGACCAGATCATCTCGTATCTCTCCGCCCACGCCCACGAGCAGATGCACCGCACCGCCGCGCTCACCAACAAGCCGGTCCTGCCCCCGACCGTCGTCGACCAGATCCGCCTGTGGCAGCTCGAGAACGAGCGGATGAAGACGACGAGCGGCTTCTTGTTTCGGGACTTTACCGACGACAAGGACTACCTCGACACGGCGCGCTTTTCCGAGGAGATTGGCGTGCTGGTTTGGAGGAACGACAACACGCGCATGTTTTTCGCGAACAAGCATGAGCAGATTAAGGATTTCTTGAAATCAAGGAAGAAGGCTGAGTGAGCTACAGGCTCTGTGCCCCTTTTCCCCTCGTCTTTGGCACATTTTTCTCTTTTTTACTTGCGAGGTCTTGATCCTTTCTCGCATTTCGGTTGATATCTTTTCGTTTCTTTGCGCCGGTCGGGCTGGTACATACTCGTGTAAAAGTGGTTTCAATAGGCGTCTGGCGTTTGGGGAAATGACAGCTATATACAAGTATATACCTACGCATCATCGATTCGATGGACGCGGCATGGAGGTAGGTACGTTACCTCAATACTAGGTCATTAGCATACAGGTAGACTACGAACAACTTCAATAATGACAAAAATCATCCACATGAGAACAAACGTCTTAGAAGCTATCTTACAGTAGAAACTACCCCGAAAAGTAATGTACAGTATTTCTACATCATTATCGTATTGCCCGCCAGACCCTCGTCATAGTATCCTTCAAACTATCCCCCCTAAAACCAAACAAAGCTCGAGAAAAGAAAATACCAGGTCCTCTCCAATCCAGAGCAACAGCTACTTCAAACAATTAGACGCAGTACTTTTCCGTGCTATTTTTTCCAGTGTGCCGCCATTTTCCATTCCAAACATGTGCGCGTGCCATTTCAGTATCATTAGTAGTGACCCGACTCCATTTCCTCAAGGTGATGATGCTTGAGTGGGCGAAGGGCAGAAAGAGAAAGGAAAACCTCATCAGAAACAAAGAAGAAAATATATAAAGGAGTGACAGAGCGCTTCGTCTCGGCCAGTGTAGGCCACATTCTTGTTACAGGGTTCAACGATTTGACCAACTGAGATAGAACATCTCTTCCCTTTCAAGTCACAGTAAGGCGCTTTCCGCGAGAAGCCCTTGAGAGACTGCCCGGCAGAAAGCTCTTGCTCTTGTTCTCATGAGAGGCAGAGCACTGCTGCAGTTTGGAGAAGCTGTGCCTTTCGTTCTTCTTAGAACTGCCAAAGAGCTTGGCCAAGAAGCCTTTCGCTTCCACGGTGCCCATGGAGCCGCCCTCAGGCAGTAAATAGGGGCTGTTATGTCGACGAGCATAAGCTTGCTGCCAGATGTGCAGGGAGCGCCGTGCCTCGGCTGTGCTGCAGAGCGAATCGAGATAATCGAAGACGCGACGGGCCCGAGCATCTTCTTCACTTATCGATGAAGTGCTGGACGAGGTCATGAGGCTCCTCAAAGCCGAAGTGGTGGTTGAAATGGGGAGATGAGAGGCGCGTTGGTGCATGCTGCTGTAAGGAGTCTTTGGCTGGACCGAGAAGGAGTCGGCCGGCGAAAGGCGAGATTCACGAGCATCTGCGGCGAGATTCTCGGAGGAGAACCGATCGTGGAGAGCCATGAACCGACCACTCCAGTAGGCGGATGACTGTGCCTTGCTGATGTGAAATGTTGGCGTCTCCGAGGTGTAGCTTTGGGCCGACCTGGCCAGTGAGGTTGTAGATGGCTGCGCCATTCTCAGTTCTGAAAGCTTGATAGGAGTCAAAGTCGTTCCGCTAGAAGATGGAGATGATTTGGCAGAGGGGCCTCCAACGGCGGGAGCATTGACGGAGCGAGCAGCCAACGATGGTCGAGAGATGGATGTTCTCAACTCATGGAGGGCGCTCATGGTCCGAGACTTTGGCAACTTGCTGCCTGTGCGCTGTGCTGGTGGTTTCGGATGGAATAGACCGTCAGATGCTGGGGGAATATTCTCGTCCTGCTGAGCGGCGACTGACACTGTGAGCAGTGTGGTCTTGAAAGACGGCTTTGGTATGGATGAGGTCGTTGACAATAAACTTCTGCGCAGGTTCTTTGACGACTTTGATTCTAGACAGGCCTTGATGGTCGGCGTGGAAGCGATATGACTGCTTTCGTCGGCAGGGCTGCTCGGCAACTGTCCGTCACTGCGAAAACTGTCCGAGATGTGCCTCAAGCTGTGTGTTGGCAAGCGGCTGTGATATTTGGGGTAAGAATCACAGCTGGCCGTCTCACAGTCATCGATGGTGTCAACAATGATGAGCCTCTCGCTTCGGATGAGATCGGCACCTCTCGAGCTTTTGACAGGACCGAAGGGTCCAGAGATGAGGGGTCGTCTCTTCTTATCCTTTTCACGGCCTCGCATCTTGCTGTAATCGGCGGCAAAGGGTGCCGAAGAAGGCGTTGTTGGTGTGCTTGGGCGGCGCAATCCAACGACTTTATGGGAATGGCTCCAGATCTCGTGGAGGCGCCTGTCGAGGTGGAGGTTGAAGAAGGTTTCCAGCAGAGCGGCCTTGTTTACTGTGGCGTAAACTCTGTGACCATTGCCGGACCTCTTTGGGATGAATTCCCAGATGATAGAAGATGGCTGTTGTCCAGGAGACTTGGTTGATTATTCTTCGGTTACTCTGGAGGAGGCCGGCGCAAGAAGGGGCGCCGAGAGAGGATCGCCGTCGCTCAGCGCGAGGCCTCGAAGGCGGAGTGCGATATCAAACAAGGCTCTCAAACAATATTTGATGCTGGTGATGAGCTGTCTTGGAAAGGATGCCGCCGTGTTGTGTCGTCAAAGCCGTAGACAGCAGAGAAGGGAAAGAGTGCGTGCGTGTTTGGTTGGTCAACACCAAATGGTCTTTGCTCCCCCACAAGCAACACAGCAAACAACCACACAGGTGGACAAAGACCGGCAGCGGCGCAGAAGGGTCAAGAGGTAAAGACAGCTGAAGACGCGTCTTTGTCCAGAAGATGTCGAAGGCGAAGACAGACCGACGCGTGGTCGAGAAGAATCAGGCAAATTTCGGGCACAACTGGCAGCAGAATGGCTACAGGCAGCTGTGGCAGGTGCCCGGCGAATCCACCTGCACACTCGCAAAGCCTCCGGCTGGGCAGTTATTCCGCGGGCATGAATCAATGGCTTTCTTTCATCCTGCTTGCCCAGGGACTATAGTACCTTCAAACCTCGAACTTGCATACCTTACCTATACTCCAAGATGCTGCATTCGAAAGGGGTTGAGAAAAGGCAAGGCTGCTATTGACTGTGACTCTAACTCTATGATATAGATCTGCCATGTCCCGCCTTGAAAGTTCAATAGAATTCTCCCTCCGGCCGACCAGTCATTTTCGTCTGAGGTCATGATATCGATATCGACTGTATCGCTGCGCGTCTGTGACCGTCCTCCATCTTGAGCCTCGACATTACACATCCCGGTATATCGCCCAAACTAGACCCATTTATAGGTGCCTACTCCAAAGAGGTCGAATCCGTCTATCCTCGATGACAAGAAGAACCAAATTGGTATTCATTCATCCCATCCGTCAATCTTGAAGCGAAAAGCAACGTCTCCTTCGCCGCGGGGAATCTCGTTTCCATTCGCATCCCACAGAGCTCGCTCGACAAAGGTTGCGTTGCCGTCGTTATCCACCAGAAGCACCGTCTGCCTCTGCGTTCCATACATGCCCTCTTCGAACCCAATGCTCGTGTGCGGGCTCGGCGAGACCTCTGGCCTCGACTCCTGCTTGAGCTCCTCGACTGCCTTCTGATCGCCCTGCATTTTCGCCCAGAGTACACGCCCCTTTGAGGTGGCTTTTTGCATCTCTTCACGGTTGACGTCGTCGCCGATGGGAGGCACGAAGATGGTATGCCTCATCAAGTTCATGTACTCTTGCAGGGTCCATCCGGAAGGCCGCTCCGGCATGGATTCCGTGTCGAGAATGGAGAACAGGCCTGCAATAAGCTCTTCTTCAGAGGACTGCTTTGCTGCGGCGTCTTGCGCGACTTGCTTCAGGAGGCGTTTCCCAGTCGTTACTTTGGGCCACTCGTTGGGGTCGTTGTACACGGTGTTGCTGAGTCCCCAGACGCCATCCGGTTCCAATCCGACTATCGGGACGTCGCTCGCCTCGGCCGCCCTATTGCTCACAATGGCGATGCCCTCGCTCTTGCGCTTCAGCTTGCCGCATACCATGGAAAAGCCGCCCACGCCTTTGACACCGCCGTCCTTGACAAGCTCATCCACGCCCCTCCGGAGTCCCTGCTCTCCAAGTCCTCCTAGCCACATATTGACCATGCGGCCCCGGCTCTTGATGCCGGATATCGGGTGCTCGGCATCGTCATTAACGGCTTCCCGGTAGTTTGTCAGTACAGCCAGGCTGCCGGTCTTCGTGATGCCCAGCCAAGTGCCCTTTGCCGCCCTCTGGAGATCTCGCGAAGATAGGACCTCGCCACCAGACTCGGGGTGCGTCCACCAGTGCGGCCGTGACGTAGGCCGCAGGATGAACTCGTCGCGGTTGTCAATGAGAATGAGCGAGTAGCCTGGGTGTGCCGTTGTGAAGAGGACGATGCACATTGTGGTGAGTTGCGTTGTTATGTGAGATATAGAAAAGTAATTTTGGTTCAGATGCTGGATAGTGCAAGGCGAGATACGGACTGAAGCTTGGGGAAGCTCATCGAGGTTCCGACTCTGTTATAAAGGGCGAATCGCAGCGAGTGCCGACGTCGGCGCAGCTGGATGAACAATACAGATAGGCCACGCCCGATCCCAGCGCCTCCTTATTCACAGACTACTGAGCTCCCAGACTCGCGACTGGTTCGGAATATCGCCAAGCTGAGTTCCAGGGATTGGTGCCAGCACATGCAACTACAGACGCTCGCTCATATCATGTCTCTCGGCCAAGACGCAGCAGATGCGAGGCGGTGGTCTGATGCGGGCAGCGGAATGCGCCACTGGCCGGCCTCTGCTGATTTGCTGCTGGGTTTCTGGTGGCGCTACTCGGTGTTAGTGCACGCAAGAGCATGGACGCCAAATGCGCTGATCAACCATCAGGTGGGCTTCCATGAGCTGTGATGAAGCATCATCGTCATCCTCGCGACCTTGAACTTTGAATGTGTCTTGTTTGCTGGTTGATAGCATGGTTCACAGCCTGCGATTTCTGGGAAGGCTGGAGCATATCGACATGACTTTGTTGCAGGATCACCATCCGAACCATGCAAGGCTTCTATCCATCCCTGCTTCGTAGGAACAAGTAGGTTCATTTCCCGACGGAAGTACATGTACGCAAACATCATGGATGGAAGCTTGACAAAGCGCCCCAACAATGACAGATGCCGGTAGCTCCCGCATCCGCGCAGCGCCCCGGTACCCCGTGGATTGTTTTCAATGTACCCGGTTGGCATACATAGGTACTTGGCATCGATTAACTTCAGATCTAGATGTCGATTCTCGCAGACGGAGGGCCTGGCCTGGCAAATGTCATGCTCTTTGCGATACGCAGAGCCACCAGTCATTCGATGAGCATTGAAGTATCCGAGATGCTCGGGCATCGCAAGACCATTATGAACCCTGCTTCCTGAGCTGTTCCGTGACGCGCGAATATCTACATTATAGATGGAGTCTGTACGAGATCTTCAACTGACTTTGCGTGGTCGACTCCACGGAACTGTCAAGGCGGGGTGCTGGATACTGGTAATACTACATACATACAACGATGAGCTGCCGCTGATGTGCTCTGGTATCTAGGTAATCTACGTTTCATGAGGTATTATGCTGGACCACAATTTGTCTACTGTACCCTCTGGTACCCCATTTCGGGTCCATCCAGCGTCGCGAACAGCTCTATACCCCAGCAAATGGAGCGCATTGCTGTTGGCTTCGTTGTGCTGCTGTTGGTCAATCTCAGAGGTGTTGAGGCCGCCCTTGTGGGACAAGAGCACGGGACGGATACCGCAAAAGAGGAGGCGGGAGTGATTAACGGCGGGGATGTTCAGCATGGAGCAGATGTACCTAATCGTTCCATGTGTCCTCTGGCCTAGGCAATGAAGCCTGCAACTGAATAACCCACGAACCAGCCGTCTTTAGGTTGAATTAGCCGATCGAGCTTTGAGTGGCCCGGAGTCTAGAACTGCCAACCTTAATGGCATACCCCAGCCGGTTGGTAGGGTAATATCCCGACTGCTTCCGTGCTCTGCTGGAGGGGTCGCAGAGATAGACACACGTGAGCCAACTTCCCGAACGGCAATAAGCAATTCAGACTATTGATTTTCTTCTTCTTGTAGTGCCGGTTGGTCTGCGTTACTATTAGCCGTCAAAGGCAGAGTGTGCTGACGGGATGCAACATTCCCTCTGCATCTGCAGCGCTAAATATAGGTAAACTGCCTGCTGGTAAAAGCTGATTTGAGTAGCCCAACTCCAGCTTCACCACTGCCGTTTCAGCGTCCCCACTGCATGGATCCCTCCAATTGACCCAAGGTCCTCTTGCATTCACCATGGATTGCTCCGTCTCCGCGTCTCTGGTTCCGGGAGAGGGTGGTTAGATACCTACCTTGGCTACCTAGGGATTACTCTGCTTTGTGCCCTGGATATCTAACTGATGCTCCCATCATCAGGCATCCTACAAGTAACTCCGGCGCTCCTCATTGGCTCGGTGACTGCCGGCGGTTCTTGAAGCTCCAGCGCTCGCCACGCTGAGGGTCGGGAGTAGGGAGTACCAGCAGAGGGGCCGGCTGCGGGCCTGTTACTCTTGTACTCCGTACTTGCTACCTCTCTGGGGTCGTCCCTGCTTCTCAGCTTCTGGTCGCGATATGCTCAAAATGCCAAGACACGCCGCCCGCTGCTAATTGGAAGGTACGGAGCAGGTACCCAGGCGGTTGCCAGTATTACCAGCACCAGGATGGGGAAGGAAAGGAGCGAGAGCCAACTGCAGCAGGTGCGATTCGATCCAATTGCTGCCAAAATCGCCCCCAGGGTAAAAAAAGTCCCTGCAGCTGCTCTCGCCTCTGCTCCTGGACGCTGGAACCTCCCCTCTGCTGCGCTGGTCTCGGCGGCACTTTTGGCTTACCTTCTTCTTCTTCTTCTTCCTCTCCTTCTGCTCTGATTCTTTTCTTTGCTCCGTCTTCTTGCTTTCTTTCTAAC
>LFMI01000130.1:25878-42032 GCA_001050175.1 Trichoderma parareesei | reverse complement strand
CCCCCCCCCCATCCGTCTGGCCCTTAGTCCTCCTTTTTTTCTTTTCATTTCTTTCTGTTCCATGCCTTGGTATCTTTTATTCCACCTGCTTCTCGCAGCCAATGCGGCCGAGGAGCTCCTTGCGATCGCTGTGTCCCGGGAGACTGACACCACTGGCGGAAACCTGCTTCTTAAGCCCGTTGCGTCGCTCCCAGCTCTTGAGGTCCAGCTCTTCCACGCCCACCTCCTGCTCCAGCGGCTGCACCTCTTCGTAGATAAGCTCCTCCTCGTCCTCTCCCTCCTCACCCTCGTCGTCGCTTCGGGTATCCTCTGCACCGTCTCCGCGGAGAACCTTGATGGCAACGCGGACGATCATGCAGAACCAGAAAATCGTAATGCCCTGCAGCAGGAGGAGGGGCGTGAGGAAAGCCCACTTGACCGTCTCGTTGTAGCACACGCGACCCGTCGAGTTGAAGAAGGGCTCAATCAGGTACGTGAAGCCCGAGGGGGCTTCAAAGGGGCCCTGCAGCGACGAATTCGGTCCGGCGAAGCATCCGTTGGGCATGATCTCGGGGGTGTGGGCGTAGATGGACCAGCAGACGGCCAGGTAGAAGACGTGGCGCGCGATGAACCAGGTCACCATGAAGAGGCCAAAGGTCACGTCGCACAGCGTGGAGAAGCCGCAGTACTTGAGACATTTGGCAAGCTGCAAAGTCGGTCAGCCACCTCACTGCCACCAGAGCATCGGGTGCAATTTCAGCTGTCTCGGGGAGGGAAAAAAAAACTTACTGGAAGAAACAGGTCCACCACATCCATAATCACCAGGATAAACATGCCGACTCGGGTGTGGTGGTAGCAGTAGCACGAGGAAATCAGCGCCGTCGTGATGAGATGGTGGCTGAACATCTGCCAGTGGTCCTTTCGACGGTCCTCAATGTTGATGACCACAATCTGCTGCAGCCAAAACGCCCACTGGGCAAGCATGTACCACTTCATCAAGCCACCCATCTCCCGGTTCGGCCAGTCCGTCCACAGCTCCCTCAGATTCAAGTACGCGGGCGAGTTGTAGTACAGATACTAGAGAAATCAGTCATTTTTTGCGTCCCCTGCATCCCGCGTCTTGTTTCAGAAGCCACGTACCACTCCCGTAGGCCAGAAGACGGCGTAGTAGACCAGAAGCCAGGCTTGCTCGCTGAATCGCGTCACGTCCTTCCGCTTGCTGATTCCATTGAGGCGGCCCAGCGGCGCCAGAATATACTCCATCGTACCGGCTCGGAGGCCCGTGAAGAGGACGATGAAAAAGGCAATCAAGTAGGCATCGTCGAATCCGGTGGCATATTTGCCCGTCTTGCCATTATAGTAGGACAGATGGAAGAACTTGGTCGTGTACTCTCTGGCTTTGGGAATGCATGCGTGGGACAGGAAGAGAAGAGCGAGCAGGTTGAGAGACAGGCCTAATTCCGGTGACAACCGTCCCCAACAAGTCAGCGAGTGTCCCATGATGCGAGTGCTCGAGGGGCGTTTCTGTCGCATCTTGCACAGATCGCGACAGGCGAGTACTCTGCAAGGCACAAACGAGCCGCGCAGCTTCATCGACAGGAGGGGACCCCCAAGAGTTTGAACAGAACAGAAAACAAGGAAGATGCGCGGCCAACGTACCGACCTGGTTCTCGACGAACCAACGAGCGAGGGGTTTCCACAGCCCTTCGTCCTTGCGCCTCAGCCGACGCACGAGCACGACGTTGCCATTGCTGCCAGAGGCCTGGAGATACAGCGACCCGTTCGGCACGCCGTTGGCCGGTCTGCTGGAGCTCTGGGGAGCCATGGAGGAGCCGGTGGCCGTCTTTTCGCTCGCCAGGCCGTGCGAGTCGCCCATGGTGTCGAGAGGCGCGGTGACAAAGAGGCGGGCGATGGGATGAGCGGGCACTCGGGACTTCGCAAGGACGGGAATGTCAGAGGGAGCGAGTCTGCGCAGGAGATTCCAGAGTTGCCAGCGCCCAGCAACAAAGGAGATGGAAAGAATCAATGGAGTAGCAGCGCCCAGCAGTGATGATACCCTGGTGCTTAGCTGTAGGTAGGTAGTCAGAATGCTAGTAGTACTATTGGCAGAAGTCGCAGCCAGAGGGTGTGGTGGGGGTGGTGGGATGTCTCACTACCGCCGGTGATTGGGCGCTTTTTCTGTCTTGCTTGACCTCTTGTCCGTGTCAATTTTCCCTAAAATCTGTCTTGGTTCTCACACCTTTTGCGCCAAACTGCGGAGTGGCGCCCCCAAGCTGCTGATTAGCTCCTATCGAGGGGGAAAAAAAATAGGAGCTCGAACAGAGGGGAGGGGGACAAAAAGAGAAGAAGAAAATAGTAGGGCTCTGCCAAGCTTCCCTGGTCAATTGCTTGCAGATGCGATGGAAGCCCACTCTGGAGGCCTTTTTTTAGGCTGGGGAGGGGGGGGAGAGGAGCGTTTAAAGACCGCAATGGACGCTCGGCAAGCAGACACAAGGACCGGGGACGGGAGAGAGAGAAGAAAGGGTAAAGACAGCGCAGGCGGGAAAAAAAGGACAGATAGGCGGTGGAGGGTCCAGATCAGAGGGATCAGCGCTTCAGATGCTGCTGCTCGACTCGAACATGCGACTCAGGCGGCGTGCTAAACCGCAGCACCTTGTACAGAGGTACCGTCTACGGCCGTCCCAGACATGAACTGGCATGGCCGAGAGGTAGTCTGTACTGCGCCAGCCTGTCTTGCTGTTTGCCGGCACTGCAACCCGCGCACCAATTGGAGGTAGTATTACATGATGCATGATGCCCTACAACCAGATGCCTGAGATGCTTGGGAGCCCACCGTCATAACGCATCAATATTGACTGTAGTGGCCGTATGTATGTATGTGCATGCGGCAGCAGCGTCTACGGAATATGAGCAGTCAGCACCTGAGCCTGCGCTGCTCTCCCCCGCGCATATCGACCAGAAATTGGTCAAATTTCAGGTGTCTTTGAACCCCTGGGTACATACCTACCTATAGTACCTACTAGGTAGTAGCATCAATGTAACAGCAGCCCATGATGGTGCTACTGGATTACTAGTATTCTCTGCCGTCTCAAGCCTGGCACAAACGACGGCTTCTCCAATCTCACACTCTGACACAATCAACACAATGATACCACATGTTATCGACGAGCATGCATGTACAATCACTTCATCGCAAAGCCCTCAATCGAATGTCATTGTCCTCTGCTCGCTCGCAGGCGGTGAGGAGCCGCCCTGTGCCATCCATTCAAACGACGCTGCTCCCCAGTGCAAGCTGCATCTCCCCAACTGGAAGTCCTTACAGTGTGCGTCGACGTGCATCCATCACCTCGCCCCGCTAGCACCAATCCGCCACAGGGCACCTTGCGCTACCCGTTAGCGGTCTAGCAGCCTGCAACGGCGTGCTGAGGCGCTCGCTTGGGCCCCAAAAGGCCCCTGGACTCAACAAAACCGACGCCTGAGACCTCGTGGCTGATTGGCTCCCGAGATTAACCTCAACCTGGCGCGGCTACGCGGGTGGGCACCAATGGGAGCTGCTGCAATTCCGCTCTGAAACCCCTCTTTTGGACAGTGTCAAAAGGGGAAAAAGGAGTTTGTGATTCTATAACTTGGCCGACTGGTGATATCAATCCGAGCAAATCTCTTCTCTGTGCTGCGTGCTTGTGTCGCCACTCCAAAGACTGTCCCTTCCAAAAAGATACGTGGGTGTCACAGCATTGTCGGGAAATTCTATTTGAGCGACATCCAATGTGTGTCTCTCTGGCCAACAAGACACGTGGGCCGGGTATAGGCTGCAGGATCCGGGCGACGACGGATCCTTGTTTGCTGTTGGCCCAAGCCGAGCCCAAGATGCCAGAACGGTAGCACAATAGGTGATTTTATAGCTGCACTTTGTTCTTTGGAGTCGTATCTGTGAAGGCGATGAAACGAGTCAACGACGATCAATCGGTTTGGCTGAGGCTCTCACGGCGCTGCTGAGTCTTGAGCTTCTGGAACATTTAGCTGCAGACTCAGTCTCATGAGCAAATGGAACGACATACCCGATTCTCTATGAGACAGACGGGGACTGACAACGAATGAATGGATAGAGCCTGGCAGATGTCCGGACATGCTGTTCCAGAGATCTCCAGGGCGATGCTTTCCAAGGCTATATTTCATCGAGACCAAGCCTGCAACACGTCGTGCTTGTCCTATCCAACCCCCCTTGATGTCTCTGTGTATCATTCAGTGGACATTTGTTCATAACAGTCCGACACAGAGCAAACGGCGCTCTGGACATTATTAGGTATGTACTTGACTAGAAACCTAATCTCAGCCCAGCAACCCAGATCTAGTGGGGTGTGTGCCAACTGTTGGCGTCATCAGCAGTAGTGGACCCTATCTTTACCTCAAGTCATGCTTCTTCGACAGTCACGCGCTTCAAGATGAGAAATAGTGGCCTAATTATTATGATGATAGCGAATGTAGTATGAATGACAACGTCTATCTACTCGGACGAAGAGACAATACATATTTGCTACATCTGCGTATCAATCGATGGCATCAGTCAACCGTCAAAGAGCCATGTAACCTCACCACCTGATCATTTTTCTTCGACCTACCCCAGCTGTCAAAAAAGCTGCAGGGTGTCGCAAACATAATCAATCACGCGTGTACTCATCGCCGCACCTTGCGCAGCCGTTTCTGTCGCTCCAAAAGTTCTAGGCCCCGACTATTCGAGTCAAGCCAAGCTTGGCAAGGCATAAATAAACTGTTCTCTCTTGTTCTTTCTGTGGCTTCTCCTCCAGCTCTTCTCAAACTTTACTCCCCTTGGGTAAGGTAGGTAGCTGGACTGCTCAGTGTATCTGCAATGATTTGACTACTACCTCGGCACGTCTTGATGCTACTTTATATACAGTAAGGAGCTCCATCAGCTTCACTTACTGCTGCGACAGATGCCCATATGTAGAAGGCGCGGAAATAAACTGCCGACTCTTATTTGCTTCGATTCAGCTCCTCAGGTCAACGATTAGTTATCATTGTAGAGTCTTGTGATGCGCCCATCATGTCATATCGCATGTTCGTGCAGCTTTGAATCGGACTGCATCCTGCGCATGTACTCCGGACAAGCAGCTTTGGATGCTTCGAGAAAGTGGCAGCTTAATAGAACCCCAAAGCTTTGAGCTTCCTTCCCACCAATCACGCACCTTTGCACAGCCACACCTTCATTTCGGTCACTCTTCGACAAAGAGCAGCACTCATATTCGCCCCGCCCACCAGCCACGCCGCCCCCCCTTCCTGACCCAGTAATATATCGTCTACATCATTCTTCCGCCACAGTGATCGCCTTTCCTGTCAATCTTCACCTCTTTCCTCTCACCTCAGCCCATCGCATTCGTACTCCAACCACAAACAGCCCTCTCCTTGTGAGAATCCCAGCCTTTTCATCTACATCGCGACAACCAGAGACAGCGCGCGACAACAAGAGAGAGGACACAAGCAACCATGGCGTCCACGGCGAAATACCAGCCCGCCCCCCAGCAGGAACCCGACGACGACTACACGCAAGCACCGCCCGCCTACGGCACCGCAGCGTCCTCGTCGCACCACGATCCCGGCCTGTTTGCTGAGCCGCGCAGCAGCGACGACAACATCCCCGACGACTTCAAGGTCGGTAAACATCCAATATCACCGCTCTCATCTCGAGATGAGCAGCTTTGCGCATCAACATCTCGCTCTCATGATAGGAAGCAGCTCTGTATTTGCTGACGTCACTTTCAACACAAAACAGTTTGGAGGCTCTGTCGCCGAAGCCACCGTCGACATTCGCAACCAGTTCGTCCGCAAGGTCTACAGCATCCTCACCGTCCAGCTCGTCGCGACCGCCGCCCTGAGCTCCATCAGCTTCTTCAGCGATGCGTACAAGTCGTGGATCCAGAGCCACCCCGGCCTCGTCTGGGCATCTGTATGTCAACTCACCCACTCCCAACTCCCCTTGTCGCGAACC
The DNA here is from genome assembly GCA_001050175.1 of Trichoderma parareesei. Classification (NCBI taxonomy): domain Eukaryota; kingdom Fungi; phylum Ascomycota; class Sordariomycetes; order Hypocreales; family Hypocreaceae; genus Trichoderma; species Trichoderma parareesei. The sequence goes on along the minus strand of LFMI01000130.1, from coordinate 36,049 downwards.
TACCTACGCACCACAAGTTTGCAAAAGAAAAACGTTTCAGCTAATCATGTCGTGATCCTTTCAAATAGCTCTTTGGCGCCATGATCTTCATGGGCCTCACCTACTGGAAGCGCAAATCTTACCCCACAAATCTCTTCTTCCTCGGCCTCTTCACTCTCACAGAGGCCTACTCCATCTCCGTCATCGTCTCCTTCTACCAGGCCTCCATCGTCCTCAACGCCACCATCCTCACTGCCGGCATCTTCGTCTTCCTCACCCTCTTCGCCTGCCAGACAAAGTATGACTTCACCTCATGGATGCCCTACCTCTTCGGCGCCCTCTGGGGCCTCGTCATCTTCGGCTTCATGTCCATGTTCTTCCCCTACAGCTCCACGGCCGACCTCATTTACGGCGGCCTCACGGCGCTCATCTTTAGCGGGTATATCCTCGTCGACACCCAGCTTGTCCTGCGCCACCACCACGTCGAGGAGGAGATTGCCGCCGCCATCAGCTTGTACCTGGACATCATCAACCTCTTCCTTGCCATTTTGCGCATCCTCAACAACCAGAATAACAACTAAGGGGGGCCCAAGGGGCGATGATCAACGGCTGGCAGCAGTGCCCTCTCTATCTAGTTAAAGCCAAGAGCCCTGAGATTGTTACCATGGGCTCTTCCCTTTTGTTTTCTCAAATCCTTTCTTCGTTCTTCAGCAGTTTTGTAGGGTAATGGGATACAGCGGGTGGACTCGGATAGGCAGTTCGCGTGTTGTTGTGTATTGTTGCTATTGTGCATTGATTGTTCCTTCTTTGTTCCCTGTCACAAGTACAAAGTAGTCCGCGCTGGAGCGCGGAAGGAGAATTAACCAGCTCATATCCACTAAAATTCAAGGAACATCTCGTTTCTTTGCCTCTTTAATCGTCAGACGGCCACGCGTGATCAAGGTTGTGAATGTATTTGATATCTGCATTAGAAGTCCACTACAGTAGCTAGAAAAGATAAAACGACGATAAAATAGAAAACAGGGAGACCAATTGACAACAGATGGCTATTGATGCGGCTAGCAAACAGGATACCTTGCCAGAGGAAGCATCGAGAGCAATGACAGCCTCCCAGCTCCTCCGGTAAGAGTGCCGAGGCACGCCATCCACTCTCGCCTCGCATATTATTATGCTAAACAGCCGCACGCTTTCCCACCTTTGTCCACTTGAGGCATCTCTCTTCGTCCGGTATACGTTGCGTTCCAACGAATTTCCATCCTCTCCATATGTTTCACCATGAAACTCGCCCCCTTCAGAACTCAGCCGCGCATCTTCCACCTCGGTACCACTTCGCGGCTCGTCGTAGGTCGCGATAGAATAAGTGTAAAGTAAAAGGAGAAAAGAAAAATCAAACTCGATTCTGTAGCGGCCGGGGGAATGTTCTGATATCTTTGCTCTTCAGTTTGTACGAGAGGTAAAACCCAACGCCGGCAGCGATAAATAGACCAACGTCGCAATTTACTTTTATAATGCCGAAGAAAGCCCTCATGCGTGATTGGGGACAGTTTACTCCTCGCCGTTGAGGCTGGCATCCATCGCGGGCGATGGCTGGGCCGTGGTCTCGCGCTGCATGCGGGCCTCTATCTCGCGGAGCTGGGACTCGCGCGCCAGCAGCTCCTGTCGCTTCTCGTTGATCTCGCGCTGCACCTTGAGCTCGATCTCGCGAAGCTTCTCCTCCTCGCGTCGGAGCTGTTCCTCCTTGAGGCGGACTGATTGGGAGGCCAGATCCTCGGGGTTCATGGAGCTATCAAGACTTTACACATCAGTTCACCGTCACGAAAAGAATTGCGAGTGGTATACATACCCAGAGGCACCGCCATCCACACTCTTAGACAGTTTCTCGGTACGGTAGTTCTCATACAAGAAATCGTGGGTGATTTCTTTCAGGTCAGCCAGGTGGCTGTGGAGGAGGGCTGATCGAATGGCCAGGAAGTCTGAGTGGCGAGGGTTCTCGACTTCGACAACACCCCACGGGTACTGGCGGGCTCGGACCTGGCGGCCACCAATGTCGACAACATCCTCCGAACCAACAATGGCAAAGGGCATGAGTCCTCTGAGCTCGGCGTTTTCCTCAACGGTATCCTCGTCATCCTCCTCGATGTCGTAGGGGAAGTTGTACACGGGGATTCGGTAGTGCTCAATGTCCTCCATGACAAGCTTCTTTGACTCTGCCAGCTCCTGAGGGGTCAGGGTGTCGGCGCGGCCAATAACGGGGATAACGTTGACACGGGGCGCAAGGCGCTTCATCAGTTCGATATCGAGCTCTCGGAGGCTAGAGGAGGCGCGTCAGTACAAAAGGGGAAAGCCAGGTTGGCAGCAGGAGAGCGCTTCCTTACCCGTGACCGGTAGGAGTGATGAAGTAGAGCATGGCGTGGACACGGTTGTCCCTGAAGCGAGGGTTACGCTTGATACGAGACTCCTCGGCCAGAATGTCGTCATATTGTCTCTCGAGGTAGCCAACAATTTCTGAGAAGCTGTACGCGACGGTTTAGCATGCGACGCAGCATGGACGAAAGGGCAATGGGTGCGGGGGGCTAACCTGGCCTCGTTGTCAATCTGGTCGCCGAATCCGGGGGTATCGACGATGGTCAGCGAGATTCGAGTGCCTTCCTCGTCGAGCTCAAGCTCTAGTGGCGCGGTGAGCAACTGTCCAGCAGAAGATGGGGGGCGTTCTGGATGCACTATCACGTACCAACCGTAAGAGGCTTGATCTTGACGCCCTCCTCAATGTGCGCGTTGGTAGCATCGTCGGCTTCCTTATGCTCGAGGACAGACTTGCCGCAGAGCGTGTTGACGAAGGTGGTCCGGCCTGTAGCGATGCTGTGAGTCTGGAGGTTCTGCCTCGAAGTGCGTCGCGAATGGAGAGCAAATAGTGGCCATACCAGTTCCAGAAGCACCACACACCATCAGGCAGAACTGAATGCCTTTCTTGACATTCTTCTTCCTGCGGATAACCTTCTGCGACGTCGAGAACAGTTAGCTGCGTCTTCTCTTTGGTTCGGCTCTTGCTCTTTCAGGCCCGCGTCTGGACGCCACGGGGCGTGGCAATGGCCCAAAAGGCATCAGCTACTGCCACGTTTTGGGCGGTCGTGCGTCGTCATTCGCGAGCTGACACGCTCCCCTCAGATCTGCGGGAAACGGAGGAGGAGACATACGGAGGACATCATGGAAGGCGACGTGTGGCGGAGAAGGGCCTAGAGCGGCGAGGGAGCGGGTGCAGAAGCTGGAGCGAGAAAACGAGAGGCAGAGGGTCGGCCGAGTCGAAGCTCTTGCAGGAGGAAACGGGGAGAAGTGGCGCGGTGGTGGTGATAAGAGCTGGAGGACCAGGAGAAGTGCTAAAGGGGAAGAAGGCGTTGTTCTGGCGTCTGGGTGCAATTTCACCTGCTCTTGCGGCGTTCCCTCAGGGGCCACCAACGCCCAGCCTAGGCCTAGAACAGCCAGACCGCCCCTGCCACGTCCCCCGGCTGTAGCTCCCCTCAAGCCCCTATGCTGCCAGTGGACAGTGTCCATTGGCTCTGGGGCCTGGTGCGACGCTGCCGCCAGAACGGCGCTAACCCGGAAGTGCAGGTGTGCCACTAGCATGCGCGACTTTTCGTTTGCAGTTGGACACTAGAGATATGAAGTAGAGCTTAGTAGTGCGTTTGCGCCAACCTCCGTGCGAGCATCTCAGTCGCAACGGTGGCAGATCCCCGTACTTGATTTCCTCCGTGCCTGTTGAATGAATGAATGAATGCATGAATGGATGGGGTGGCCTTTTTCCCCATCGCGATTTGGAAAGCTCCGTCGTACAGGTACAGGCGTCTTCGGAAATTCACCGGGAGACACAGCAGGTTGTAAGTTGTATCACCGCGCGTCGTTTGCCAGCATCTCGACAGTTTGGTCATTGCACGATGAAGCACAAGCAGCATGAGCCCACTCGTCGTTGTGATACATATCAGGTAGGTACTGAGCTTAACTGAGAGAACGACAATTGATACGCTATAGATAACATCTGTGCCCAACGGTTTAAGACGCATCTGACTCTCTGTATGAGCTTTCTTGATTGAGCTCTCCAGATCCGAGCTGGAATAGTCCGTACTTTTCATGTTACGTGGAAGCATCACTGGTAATACGAGCTCGTAGCTGCCCACTTCGTCATACCATGCACTGAACTCCAGAAAACAATGAACCTTTTTTGGTCACGTCGTGATGGGTAGAACAGCCATAATACTACCTATTGCCTACCTTACCTATCAACACGTCATATTCGAGATGGTCCATGTCTCGGCAGCTGTGTGTATGTCAGGTGCCTCACCAATGCTCACGTCCCCAGAGTCAAGCCTTCAGACGTCGAAAGGGGCAACGGACTCGCTTCTAGCGCTGTGCCACCTCCAGCCGGCGGATCCCTAGGGGACTTCAACTAGGTGAGCTCTAAGCTTCCGGCAGCCTGGAACTTTGACTCTCAGCATCCCGCAACTGCTGTCGCCTCCGCATTAAAGCGCCGAGGGCCAGCCTACATGTACAAGACCCGCCCGGCCCTGTGCATCATCCCTCGAAAGTGCGCTCATAGGCATCGCTTCTCATGTCCGCCTTGTTCATCGCCCTTGGACCATCGGCCACATAGGCGACAACTGGGCAATCCTTGTTGTTGCTCACCTCGATATTACATATTTGCCCGCCTCAGGTACGAAGTGCAGCAGGCACCCCCATCATTGCTGCAGGCTATTATTAGCCATACCTACGAATCTGCCCAAATAGGACGGCTGACGGGACCCAGTCGCAGTTCCGCTCAACATTACCGAACATCGCCGTTATCAACAGAACAACAGCCCAAGGTGCCTAGGCGATCCTCTCGGCGCAGACGCATGCTCAAACAAGGCGGGCAACGAGTTCGATTCTCTCTACCGAGTGCCTCGGGTGAAGCCTGAGATTACATCCAACGAGTCATCTGATCACGGCTGTCTCTGACCTCATCTCAAAGCATCCGCTGCTCCAGGCGTGAGGCCGCCTCGCCGCCATGAATGTACGGCTTCCGATAGAGTCGTCGTCGCCCACGGCGGTTCTCTTTGTGGCCTTCAACAAGGATGCGAGCTGCTTTGCCGTGGGCTTGGAATCAGGAATATGCGGTAATACCATGACAACTTGCCGGACGATGCTCTCAACAGCCGGCTGACCATCACATAGTCTTTCAAACCAAATCATGCCAGCTCAAGGGCTCAAGAGGTTGGTGGCTTCGTGGCTACCTATATATGCTTGAGTGACACCTAGAATAGCTAATGGTTTGACAAGACTTCAACGCTGGCATCGGCCTCGTTCAAATGATGGGCACATCAAACTACCTTGCTCTGGCCGGCGGCGGTAGATCTCCCAAGTTTGCCATCAACAAGGTAAGCACTCCTTTTGTTACAGGGTATACGAGAAGCCGGTATCTGACGCGTACGTGCGTGTAGGCCATCATCTGGGACGATCTCAAGGGGAAAGTTGCGTTGGAAATCACAGCTGTCAGCGCCATTCGCGGCGCCCAGCTGAGTAGAGAGCACATCGCCATCGTCCTCCAAAACAGCGTGCGCGTCTACACTTTCGCCAAACCTCCCGAGCTGCTTCACAACTACGAAACAGCCGACAACCTCCTCGGCCTGTGCAGTCTCTCGGAAAAGAAGCTTGCCTTTCCGGGCCGCACGACTGGACAGATCCAGATTGTCGACCTCGGCACCGGTAACGTCAGTATCATCCCGGCTCACTCATCCGCCCTCAGGGCCATTCAACTCAGTGCCGATGGAGAGCTGCTGGCGAGTGCCAGCGAGACGGGGACCCTCATCCGCGTCTATTCCACCAGTAATTGTGCCAGATTGGCAGAGCTCCGCAGGGGCATTGATCCGGCAACCATATTCTCCCTCGCCTTCTCACCGTCTGGTTCGTTGCTGGCCTGCACCTCCGACAAGGCGACGCTACACATCTTTGACGTCCCTCAGCCCAGTAAGGTAGCGGGTGGCGCTCGCAGCTCTCAGCACAGCGGTCAAGCCCAGGAGGCAGACCCGGGCAAATGGGGCATCCTGAGCAGACTCCCTTATATGCCGCGAGTCTTCTCCGACGTCTATTCTTTCGCCTCGGCGCCCTTTGACGCCGGCAACGAGTCCACCTTGGGTGGCATACCCTTCTCCGAAGCTACCGCTCTGGGTACCACGAGGCCTCCCAAGGGCATCATTGGGTGGATCAGCGAGGACAGCCTCGTGGTTGTCGGTGCAGGCCAACAGGCAAAGTGGGAGAAGTTTACAATCATGGCAGGTGACGACGGAAAGCGCCACTGCGTTCGCGAGGGCTGGAAGCGATATCTAGGAACTTCGTAAGGGAAGAATCATGCGGACCACCACTACTACACAGGAATACAGGAAAGATGGTCCATTTAGATGCAGCGGGAGGAAGTACGGCGTTTGTTCAGGACGGTCTTATTAATTGCTCAGTCGAGTGTGGGAAACGATATGATTTTTTGGGTATTGATACTTCAAGGGGCTCTGAATAGTCTGCTAATCTTGACGCCGAGGAGACCGGCTTCTGCTCTTTCGGTGCGATCTCTTCCTGCGGTCGTCGTCGTCTTCATCCTCTCGTCGCCTCCTGTGTCTCTCACGGTCATCGTCTTTCCTGCGAGATCTGTCATCGCGGTCGGATCTCTTCTCCCGCCGTCTTTCACGGTCCTGCGAATCTTCGCGAGACCGATCTCTATGCCGTCTGTTGCGATCTCTGGAATCGTCCCTGTGCCGATGTCGTCTTGATTCGCCCTCGATTCGCTTTTCCCTCTCCCTCGACCTCTCTTCCCGCCGTGACCTCTCGTGTCGGTCATCGTCCTTGTCCCGCCTCGACCTGTGATGCCTATGATGCCTGTGACTATCCGATTTGTCTTTCTTGTCCGCTCTTCTTCGAGCTTCCTCCACCTCTTTCTTCTTCTCCTCAATCAAAAAGTCCTTCATCGGGTCGTCGTCGTCGTGGTCTCGCATCAACAGCGCCAACTCCCTCTCCTCAGGCAGAAGTGGTCTCTGCACCTCCTGCTTGTCGCTTTCATCGTCCTCGTCGTCGGACACGGCCTTGCCTTCCCTGCGCTGGATGTCTTCCCAGCCAACCTTGAACTGCTCCTGGTCCTCGTCGTCTCGTGCCTGGTACCGCGCATGGTCTACCCGAAGCAGTCGTCCGCCAATTTCGGTGCCGCCTAGATTGTCCACTGCGAGGTCGGTGCTCCTCTGGTCTTCGTATTTCAGCCAGCCGAAGCCCTTTGACTTGCCCGTCTCCTTGTCGCGGACGAGTTTGAGGAACACGGGTTCGCCGTATTGGGAGAATATCGTAATGATGTCGCCTTCGGAGAGATCGTAGGGAAGGCCGCCAAAGTAGACAAAGGCTGTATCGCGGTAGTCGACATGCCAGGACGCGTCTGGGGAACTGCGATACAGTCAGCTTTTGCTAGTCTGATGCTTCTGCTGGAGAGAAGGGTCCCATTGCTGTACTCACATTCCGTTTTCAATTTCCTTCTTGTTGAGCGCCTGAATGGCGCGTATCTGATTCATCTTCTGCCGTGCCTGGATGAGCTTTGTCAAAATCCCCCGCTCGTGCCGACTTCAGAATCAATGTCAAAAGTGATGCAAGGCTGAGCTCTGTGCACGCTTCAGTTGATGGATGATGTCGACTCAAACAAGGCTGCAGGATTCAGTGACCAGCTGCCCACTAAAGAGGCCCGGACCTCCCCGGCCCCCATAGCGCCTGACGACCGCTGCCGTTAGGCTTTCGTTAGCGCTGTGTTGCTGTCCCGGGTTATCTGGGCTCCGGCCCTCCCCAAAGCGGGCGACCCTTGTTCGAATCCGTCCTGATGAAGGAAATGCTGCTGCTGCAGCTATCTGGAACTCCCCGACCCTCCAAGGCACAGGCTTTGCGACTCTGACCTTTGAGCTGCAGCTTGACAAGCAACAGTTGGTGATTCCCAGTTGCTGGCGCAGCTTCTTTTTTCCCGCCCGGCCGCATCATAGTTCCATGGCATATTGAGCACGATGCTCCACCAAGGTCCCTAGACCTTCTTATCCCACCTTGCCTCAGGAACGAACAGCTACTACTGCGACTCTCAACGCGAGCCTTTGCTCCCTGCAGCAACTCTGACGACCACAATAACGCGTGCGAATACGCATATGCGCCGACTCTGCAACCGCTTGCCTTCTTCACTACTCACATTCTTGGCTTAGCGACGCTGTCACCTCGGCGGTGCGGAGATTCGCAGCCATGGCCAACAGGATATCAACATATACCATGACATCGAGGGACGGCGACAGTCAGAATGGCGAGCCCAAGCGGAATCTGTGGACGTCAATGCTAGAGTCAGTCGCCAGCGGCAAGAGATTACCGGAGAAGAACCTCTTGGTCTTGGGTACGAGCGGGCGCTTCCCTTGCGTATAGGGGATCAACCCTCTAGCTTAGGGCGGAATTCACTGACCGAGTTTCCCTTCAGGAGGCACTCCGGAATCGCAACGGGAGTTTCTGGAATCGCTGGCCGGCTCCGAACCGAGGCGCAACTTTGACCGGCAAAAGATCCCCCCGATTGCGAACAATTATGCCCTGGGCTACACGTATTACGATGTTCTCGACGCGGATCAAGACGGTTAGCAAACCCTTCCCCGCGAATCGATGCGTCGTCGTCGACGTGGCGCTGGTGACTGATGGCTTCATAGACACGCTTGCTCGAGTTTCTCTCTACCTCCTTTCCCAGCCCTCGGGCGAATTCGCTTCCCTCATCGCCCCATTGCTTACGCCCGAGACAATACCGCATACTGCGCTGGTAATACTGCTGGACTGGTCGCACCCTCACCTGTGGCTGCGGCAGATCTGGACCTGGTTGCAGGTGTTTCAAGAGGTTCTGGAGCACTTGAGCAGGGAAGTGCAGACCGAGATGGAAGATGTCATGAACACATGGAAAGAAAGGGGAAGAGGAGGCTCGTCGGTCAACCTCGACGGCACGCCCTCTGCGACTGTTGCCAACGGCGATAGCAATGGCTCCCTTCCGCTGGGTCCCGGCGAATGGACCGAGCCTCTTGGGCTGCCATTGTGTGTTGTGTGCCAGAATGTGAGCTTCAATCCACGGCCCTGCTCCTGCACCCTTCCACTTTGCTAACGGACAAAAACTTCTAGTCGCAAAAGATCGACTTCCTGGAGAAGAACAAAGGGTGGAAAGAGCCGGACTTTGACGGAGTGCTTCAGAACCTACGGACAGTCCTTCTAAGACGTGAGTTAATTCCGCCACTTCCTTCATCAGCTCGAAGTTGCTGACTGACCATGAACCTAGACGGCGCCTCTCTCATATACACATCACAAGGCACAACGTCTCAACTTCCGATCCTCATTCATTCGACTCTTGGCATCACGTCTCTTTTGAAGCGCCAACCCCTGAAACACAATGTCATAGATCGAGACAAGATTGTTGTTCCCCCGAACTGGGACTCATGGGGCAAGATTAGGGTTCTGGGCGGCTCATTCGACACGGAAAAGGTGTCTCAGTACTGGGCCGAAGATATCAAGATTCCTCTGGGCGCCCCTCCTCCGAGCATAGCGCTGCCCGATCCCGAAGACGACGATGAGAATGGCCCGGGCCAGCCTCCTCAGGTTGAGAGCGCCATTGCCCTCTACGAGGACTGGTGCAAGAATCCAAACAGTGGAGGGCTCGCCCTCGTAGAGAGCGCCATGAACGAGGGGGCGGAAGTGGCCGTGGAAAGCGAAGACACGCAGGAGTTTCTGGAGCGACAGCTCAAGATTCTGGAGGCGTACAAGTCAAAGGTGCCGGAGAAGACGACGGACGGCTCGGCTTCCGGGGCGGCACGGAGGGTGGATCACAGTGACGAGAAGACTGTGAATGAGCATATTGGTCCGGTGCAGTTCAACATGGGCGGCATTCAGGTTGACGCTGACGATATGCTGCAACGCCTTAAGGTAACAACGACTTTTCCCTACCTTTATGAAATCCAAAGGTTCTGAGCCTAACCATTCTTTCTTTCTGCACAGGACCGCAATGCACACATCGCAGCCGACGTTGCCTCGACGGAGCCAGAGGCCGCAGTCAGCAACATGGCCAAAGACTTTGACAACGAGCAGCTGCATGATTTCTTTTCAGGGCTGATGAACAGGACGGCGGGCGCGGGCGATGGACGCT
>LFMI01000130.1:0-25792 GCA_001050175.1 Trichoderma parareesei | reverse complement strand
GGGGGGGGGCTTGGTGATGAATTATTCGTCTTTCTGATTACTACAGCAAGCAGCTAAGCAGTTTTTTTTTCCCCATGAGCGAGCAAAGCATTTGGAGACGAAAGGGGAAAGAAGTCCGCATGGCTCATGTTATGATTTATCAGAGTACAGGAAGGGTTTTATCTTTCGGTCAAGGGAAGGGAGGGGGGGACAAGGGAATAAAAGGGGGGGGTTTTCCCCGGTGCGGGGAGTTTGCTTGTTGGCGCGAGGAGGGCAAAGTTCTATGCACTTGTAGAAAATAGATACCCTTGATGAAGGAAGGATAATGACTACCCAAAATGACGACTTGTTCCGTCAATTCGAATTTCGATTGCAGGTATTTGGTTGTCTATATATCTAAGTACCTAGGTAAGATACGAGAGTTGGATTTTTTGTGCCATACCCTTCCCATCCAAAGAGCAAAAACAACCAGATTCAAGGCGGCCAAGGAATCCAATGCAGTAAAGGATCAAGACATAGCGCCCACAAGAACGACAGCGTCGTGAAACGATTCAACTCCCCCAACCCAATCCAAATCCGTTACCGAATCATAAACCAAAAACCGATGGTCAAAGGGGGAGGGGGATTAAACCGCCTTCTGCCGTGTTGTCCTGTACCGAACGTCCAAAGCCTTCTTCTCCAGTCCCAATCCCAGCCTAGCCACAACGACGCCGCCCAGCAGGCCGGGGAAGAGCCACGGGTGCTGCAGCATCTCGGCTTCAAAGGCGTTGATCGTCTCCCGCGCGTAGCCGGTGAATTTCTCGTCTTCCAGCAGCTCGCCCAGTCGGAAGAGGTTGGAGACGGAAACGCCGTTGGTGGAAGGTAGCGACGTGTCCATGCCGTCTTTGAGACGGAGGATTGTGTGGGGAGAGTTTTCTGTTGTTGAGTAGAAGGCTCCAGCGGGATCGTAAAAGAGCGAGATTTGAGTTTCTAGGAGAACAGATTTTGATTAGTTTGTGGCACCAAGGAACCGAACGACAAGTGAGACACTTACTCTGCAGCTTGTCGGCGAACTCAACGTAGCTCTCGTCGCCGGTAACATCAAAGAGATCCAAAAGACCATGGATCAGATACGCATAGTCGTCCGCAAAGCCTTCAGTGTGTCGCCCCTCGCACCATATCCGGTACAGGATCTTGTTCTTCTCATCCCACAGCTTTTCCTTGATAAACGCGACACATTCCTTGGCTTTGTTCAGGCACTTTTGGCTCTTCTCCGGGCTGAGCTCCTTCAACGCCGTTGACGTCCGCGCCAGGGCCGATACCACCAACCCGTTCCAGCCCGTGACGATCTTGTCATCTACATCCGGGTGCGGCCGCTCCTTTTCTCGCCTCTTCTTGAGGGCGGTTCTAGCAATCTCGATATTCTTCTTCACCGTGGCGACGGGGACATTGAACTGCTTGCTCAGTTCTTCGGGCGTTTTCCGTATCCTCAAGATATTTTGGTTGATAAAGTCGTCGTTCGGGTCATGATTCTCGTCCACGTTTCCGTCTTCCTGCACGTCCCAGTATGCTTCCACAATGGGGCTGATATGTCCGTCATCAGCATTCACCACAGATGCAAATTCGCGTCGCGTCCAGAGATAGTACGCTCCCTCTCTCTTCTCACTGTCGCCCTTCTTCGCGGAGGAGTCGGCAGCTTCAGACGAGGCAAAGCCACCGTTCGGCAAGGCAATGGGCGGAGATGTAAGATACTCGGCAAGCTCGACGACCACATCGTAGAATTCACTGTCCTCCTGGCCACCACTCTTTCTCCACGCCTCAAGGTATAGCTGTAAGAGTGATGCGTTGTCGATCACCATCTTTTCAAAGTTGGGTATGCTCCAATCAGGGGTCACTGAGCACCTAGCAAAACCAGTGGCCCCGATGTGATCGTGCAGCGCGCCGTCGCGAATCTTGCGCAGGGTATCCAGGGCCATGTCCAGCGCATGCTTACACTCGGCCTCGCCCACGACATCCTGGACTGGAGAGGGGAAGTTGACAAGGTTCAGCAGAAAGGCCAGCTTGGGCGGCGTCAGGAACTTGGGCGCCAGTCCAAACCCGCCATACACGGGGTCAAAGGTGCCCGCAATATGCGTATAGGCCTCCTCAAGCTGGTCGAGATCCAGCTCGCTGGACACGGCGCTGCTGTCGCCCACCTTGGCCGCAGGTTGGTTGGACACCGGAGCAGCCCATCCGGCTGGAGCGATCTGCTGCTGCTGTGGAGCCGTGATGCTTCGTTTCCCCAGCGTGCCTTCGGCCGCAAATTCACGCAGTTGGCCTATGACCTCGGTCGCCTCCTTGCGGCATCTGGCCTGCTGATCCTTCCAGATGTTGCGCACTTTTTTCAGAATGACGAGGAAGTCCAAGGGCTCGTCGCCGTGGTCCTCCGTCCTCCTGGCCACGCTGGGGCCGGGCCAGTACGTGCCGCCAAACACGGGCTCCAGCTCGGGCGTGAGGAAGAGGTTGAGCGGCCATCCTCCCGAGTTGCTCACGGCCTGGACGTAGTTCATGTAGATGGTGTCGATGTCGGGGCGGACTTCGCGGTCGACGATGATGGGGACGAAGGAGTGGTTCAGGACGGCGGCGCAGTCGGGATTCATAAAGGACTCGAGAGCCATGAGGCGACTGACTGGGGATGCGTCAGTGGGATCCAGCGGATTGCGGGAGCAGACTCACAGTGACACGCCCTGAACCCGATGTGCAGAAAGATGAGCTTGTTCTCCCTTCGAGCCCTCTCGACAGCCTCGTTGTCCAGCAGTTGCCACGCCACGAGGCTGTCGGCGTAGGCCTTGACAAACGGCGAGGTGCCCTGCTTGGCGCAGTTTTGGAGAGGCTGCAGCTTTGCTTCTATGCTGTTGCTGCTGCTCTCGCCTCTCTCCGCGGGCGGCGAGGACTTCATGGCGGCGGCGGACGCCGTCAGCTCCGAGACGACCATGGCTGCGGTTGGGGATTCGTGTTCGTGTGTGTTGGGCTGCTGTGCGTGAGAAAGTCGATAGATCCGCAACTCCCCCGCCAAGCTCGAGGAACACGATTGCGTTTCGTCGCCAGTCGAGGACAAATAACGGCCAACTCTGCAGTTCTATATGTAAGTATTACATGTGATAGCCATCGAGGGCGTTGAGGCCTTTGCGACTGTCCGCGACAAGCAGCAGCAGGCGAGATCAGGCAGACGCCGTACTTACAAGACCTCAGATAAGGCGCCGGGTCTTATCGCGGGTTAGATGGAAGAGAAGGACGTGGATGGTATTCACGTAGGTAGGTAGGGAATTGCTTCGGGCGACGTCGGTGCAACGTGAGCAAGTGTCCAGCTATATCCGTTTGTTGCGTAAGGTGGTAGCTTGCCAGCTAACAAGGTAGTCGGAGAGGTGAGACTTGACTTGACGGACAGAGGTCGGGATTCGACCCCGCCGAGGGGCGGACAAGTTTGGACGGTCTGGATACCCTAGACCAAATGCGGGCGAGGCGAGGCGAGGCGATGGAGGCGGACGAGGGGACTGGTTGATGCTGCTGATGTGCTGTAGAGCAGGTAATTGGTTGACGGGCTGTTTGGCTGAATGGAAGAAGTATGTACATATATACTGGTGCTGAGGCTGGGATGTGTGTGTTGATGGGTTAGGTAGACTAGGTCGTGATAGCATGGAGTTGGCCTTGTTCGTCACTCGAGGTTACATTGAGCTGGGGCAGGTGGATTATCTAGCATCAAGCTTGTCTCTGTGACAGCTGAGTACCTTACCTAGGTACTTTGTTTCTACGTGAACGTCAAACTTCCCTACCTGAACATGTATCAACAGGCAACCCAAAGAGTTTGAGGATTTGGTCTCTTTGACGATGTAATTGGACCACTACTGTAAGTGTCTCTGTTTGGTGTGCCGCTTCCGGATACGACGTGCAGCACCGCGATATCAAATGGCTTGCCACACTATCGAACCTTATGCCATCGATCATATGTGACAACCCTGAAGTGATATCAAGCAATATCAGACCCCAACTTCCTTAAAGGGTACCTACCTTAGGTACCTAGGTAAGCATCAATGTGCCATGCTGGCTGTCCTACCTCTCTGGTAACATAAGTCACCTGTACTCCGTTCATCAAGCCGTGTCTGTAAATGCCGCGCACTCGGGTTCCACGGCGCTGCTGCTCGACTGGGCTTTGAGATTTGACGTGATTGCTTCATCTTCTGAGCAACACCAGCTCATACCATTGCGCCATTACATCATCATTAACGGCACCTGAAGAGACTCAAGGCGTCTATTCCGGTCATTCTATTTTACATGCGACAACTCCATATATCTCCATATACACAAGAAATACCACATAGGATATGCTACAATCTGTCACAAATGGCCATCGCTGGAGACCAGCACAAACAGGCATCAATCACTTGAGGCTGCCGTGCAATCACAACCTGCCAGCCAAGATGCTGCAGGTTGCCGTGTCACGCCCCTCCCAGCGCACCGGCCACAGCGCCTCGCCCAGTGAAAAGCCCCTGACGGCGACGCCCAGCAGGTCCCGCCAGGTGGTTCCTACAGCGCCCTACAGCGCTAATGCAGCGTCGCCTGCACGCTCAGCCGCTAGGCGCTAGTACGTATCGGCAGGGTAACCTTGGCTGGGGGACCTTTACGGCATCTTGGGCCAGTCCTACATGTACGGACCTCTGTGCTCTGTTGTAGCCATCCAGAGCTTCACTCTCCGTCATCTCCTTCATCATCCGTCTCTGTCCATCTTTCTTCCCTTTGTTCTCTATTCCTTCAATCTCACGCATAATGGCAGAGCCTCAGTACACAGTCTTCATCAGGGTTCCCATCCCGCGTCGGGGATTCGTCGATCCACCTCCCGTACGCCTCTCTACTCCATCCATGTCTGCCGCATAGCTCCATCTGCAGCAGTGACAACATCGCGACACCTGCTAACACGCCCGCCCAGGTCAGTTGGGACGTCGCCAAAGACGAAGCTCTGTGGAAGATCCTCTCCGGGCACAAGGAGATAGACTGTATGATGCACCCCCGTTTGCAGCATGTGTTGAGAAGCCCGAGTTGATTCCGCTAACAGATGCTCAGGGAACCTAGTGTATGCGCCGCCAACTCTCACATACCGTGTCGATCCATCTCCTGAAGAACTGCCGACTGACCACCCTCCAGCGCCGACCGGTTCGAAGTTCCCGTCGATTTCCTGGTGCAGCAGGTGGCCTACCTGAACGAACGACATCAGTCACACTTCCTCGCCCAAGTCCGAAAAGCCACGGCCGCAGCCAAAGGCTCTGCCACACAATCGCCCGTTCCCGGGTCCGACGCAGGCCATCTGAGGACGCCGTCAGCCTTGTCGATCCGCCGCGATGTGTCCACGCTGCGAAACGAGAGCGGCGCCGCTGGGCCTGCCATCAACTCGCCGATGCGCCCGGCCATGTCCCGCAACACCTCGGGCACCACGACAGTCATGAGGGACGGCGGCGGCGCCTCCCCTAGGATAGGCACCCGGCCCAGCCTGCGAGCGCTTGACCAGGCTGCGCGGACGCGGCTGTCGTCGCTGCCCATTCCATCACCGTCTCCCAAATCTCCCGAACCGCCTGTTGCCGAAGCCAACCGGGCCAATTCGCCTGGCCCAGCCGAGTCGAGCTCATCGTCCTCGTCCGATGACGAATCACTAGCGGTGCAATCCCGCATCATCCGCCGACCACCACGGTATCAGCCGCCTCAGGACTCTTATGCTTACCCCGGGGATGAGGATGACGAATCGGAGCCTGCGTTTAGGCCGTATAATGCACCGTCTGCTGGACCATCGTCGCCGGATCTCTCATCCACGTTGAAGTTGAGGAGCGCAGACGGCCGCGCCCCGCCGCGGCGCAATCCAAGGCCATTCGCGAAGGAATCTCACCACTCACAGACCTCCGATTCATCGGCGAGCTCCCCTGCCATGCCGTTGCGGCCGGTCAAACCACGAGAGAGCCGTAATGTAGACCCGTCGTCCCCTTCTCGTCGCGCAACGGACACTCGAAGCTCGCGGGACAACAGCGAGGGCACGCCTAGCATCAGCAGCAGCTTTAGTGATCTGGATGGTATGTCCCTGTGTCTGAACACTTTCGCACACCTTGCCTAATATGCTTGCGAAAACAGATGCATCGGTTACGCGGTCCGCTATGGAGGAAGCTCTCGCAAGTCGGATGGATCGTGGCAGCGCAAGTCGCTTCAGCTTTCCCTTCCGAAGCCGCTGACTTTTCTTGACTTGATATGGAGTTGGTAGGCTGACATTGTGTGCGTTTACGCTTTGACTTGTTTTTTGGTGTTTACTTGGGATTGGTCAATCATACGGATGGTCTGGCGTTATCTGGCTGGACGATGGAAAGAAGACATGTTAATGACAGTTTCTCGCAGCATAGATGTGAGTAGGGACGTAGAGTGTGCTTGAGAGGTATCTGCTTGAGAGGTCGTAATGGCTCGTTCTGATACAATGCATTCTTAGGGACAAATCGGTAAGATTTTGCAAGTTCTCCGACTTTCTCGAGAGAACTGTTATATTGATTAATACCAGCAGAGAAGTCTGTTCGTAGTGCTTGTAGTGTCTCCATATCATCTTGCAATTGTCTCCGCATCATCTGCCCCATGTGCAAAAGGGCATCTGAGAGCATCTGCGTAGGTGCTTTTCGCTCTTGCTTGCTTGACGCCCGAATACGCTTTCAATCTCGCAGACGGTCTGTTTGTGTTCTGCGAGGGCTTCAAGGCGAGAGAGGAACGGCTGGTGCATGCTTGCTTCACCTCCTTTCTCTCGTCACATGCCTTCGGTGGTAGTGAAGGTTCAAGTTTTGCGGTCAGAGCTGCACTGGCACTGACAGCGCAATCGGCGTGCCTGCTCTTCGTCGACGGCTGCTCACAGCTGGCACACGGCTCGTTGCATCCAACACACGAGGAGCTTCTATCGCTATCTCCGCGTCTCTAGGCACCTTTCTCGCAAGGCAGATGAGGATTCTAGGGTTCCTAAGGCATAAAACTCTCGTCTGACATTTTGTTACTTCAATCTCTCTTTGCGCATAAAGTTTGACTTGGACTCTGAACTTTGATTCTCTCTCTCTTCATCTCTACAGGGACCTTGAGGAAGAAAAGCAACGGGCATCTTCTCGCCTCCTTCACAATCTGGTACTCCAGCAAGCAACTAGAGGCACAGAGACACTGCAGTCATGTTCCGTCGTCTGTGGTCGGGCCTCCCAGAGGACGTCACTTTTCCCTCGGATCTCAAAGGCCTTGGGTTCGTCCTCTTCCTTATCCTCGCTTTCCCCCAACATGAAGACTTTTCCCCCTTCGTTTTGCGTTCCTGACAAATGGCTTGAAATAGATACTTTGTCAATGAAGATGATGAAATTCGCTCCATCGAGGACCCGGATAATTACTTCAAGTTCTACATTAATCGCAATCCGAGGATTTGCGCTCGCCAGCGCTTTGCCTTCAACCGTGAGTTACTCCGACATCAAGCCACAAACTGCAATGATGAGGCCCTCCAGTGGCATAAGTCTGACAGTGTGTAATCCATAGATGCTCTAGAATCTATTGTCCACGAACGCTTGGAAAAAGAAGGAATGCAGAAAGTCCGTCTCCCCCAGGGAACGCCCGCCACAGAACCTCACATACCCATCTTCATCACCCTGAACCTCGAAGCGAAAATCCGTATCGTCGTCATCTTCGGCGAACCCACGCAGGATCTTGGCCTCGTCGCCGGCCGCGTGGCAAACGGCCCTGGAGGCATCAACGAGGGAAGCATGGTCTCGGTCGTCCGCGCCCTCGTCGCATCGCAGCACTCCTCTCCCGATGATGCATCGCCGCCAGGCATTGTCCTGGCAAACACGGGCCAGACGTACTGGTGGCCTGAAGGGAAGAGGGCCATTACCATTTCTGCGAGCGCGGCTTTGCCGCTGCCTAGCTTGGTGCATAAGGGGATTCGAGAAGTGCCGTCTTTGAACAGAGTCCCTGGCAATGAGAACCCGAGGGAGCATGTCAGATATATTTTTGACGAGGTGCTTGGTTCTATGGCGGGTGAGAGGACGGTGGTGGATGTTGTGGCTATTGGAGAGACGTGCGAGATTGTGGAAAGGTTTCTGGATGGCAAGGAAGCGTGGGATGCTTGGGGCGAGAGACTTGGCTCTCTGATCCTGCTGGGCCCGGTGTTTGAGGTAGATGGATTGACAAACGCACAGTTCAAGGACTTTCTGGCCAAGGTATGAAAGCCGTCGAGACCTTGCCCAACAGAAGTATCATACAGCTGACCCAGTCCTTTGTAGAGAGCTCGTGGCTATCTTCTCTGCTCTGAGCCCGCTGGAATCCCTCTGGCTCCCCCTGAAGGAAACCCGGAGCTCAGCATTCTTCCCATGGGCTATCCATGCGTGTCTTCGTCCGAGACGTCTCACGTCGAAACGATCCTCATCCAGGCGCGATCTCACATCCTTTCGCACCTCCAGGATGTCGCCATGAACCCGGGCTACGAGAACCCCGTCATTGCGGTGGCTGACTGCCTGCGACCTGCGCTGACTGAACAGGACTGGAACGAAGTGCCTGAGGAGGAGAAGCCCATGATCTCCAAGGCTGATCCAATGGAGTTGAAGAAGGAGCTGAAGCAGGCGAAGCGCTGGAAGAAGTTTGTGGAGACTGGCGTGGCGCCTGATACAGACTCGGAGTCGGAATCGGATGTCTAGTGGTGATGATTATGAGGATGGTTATCTGTTGGCATTTCTCTACGTGCAGATGTGCGTTGAAGTCGGCAGCATCTCGGACATGATCATGAGGTGATATGGAAAGCAATCATTCGCCATTTCCACTAGGCAGCTATTATAATACAATGAGAATTGGCGAGTCCTTTATCAGACAGCACAATATGATACATGGTGGTAAATGAGTAACCAACTTTGGAGCCATAAGGTATGATGGCGACTTGTGGTGACAGGTAATGACTGAACACGACTATACCTTGAAAAACGACACGATGCCTGGCTTTGGCGCCTGCACGTCCTCCAACAGCTCCCGCGTCCGCTTCACACGCTCCTGAATCACCACCTCTTCTGCCTCCCAGCGACTCTCAGAGTCCTGCGACGATCCGCTCCAGAAAGAGAACATGGACGACGGAGAGCCAGACGCCTTCTTCTCCTTCTCCTCCTTTGCCAATCTAGAGACCATGATGGACCAGTTGCCCAGCCCCGTGGACAAGCAATTCCTGCACGTGGTCTTTGCCTCGCGGGGGGTGTCTTGGCTGAGTTTTGGGCTTCGGAGCTGCTCCTCTGCTAGATCCACGCCGTCTCTCGTCCATGCTAGGCCATCGTCCTTGGAGCCGGTCGCGTAGAGGATTTCGCCAATGTAGAGGTTCAGAGCGGCTTCCTGGCAGCGCTCGGAAGGGCTTCGCCAGGGGGGCTGGGTGCCGTCTGGAGGAGGAGGGGGGTATTCTGGCGGGGCGAAGAACTTGAAGATTTGTCCGGTGAAGGATTCGATCTTACGTTTGGGGGCGGCTGCGCGAGGAGGATCGTCGGAGAGGGAGCGCCGGGCTTTGAGGATGGAGAGGTAGATGGGGAGAGCGGAGGCGACATCACCCTTGCGGGCTATGTGGTTGGCCGTGGCTGTGAGGGCGTCGAGGAGGTTTAGGGAGGGAGATTCGGCGCGCTCCTTAAGCACAAATGTCTTTGGGTCGTAGGGCAGCTTCTTGGGGTCCAGGCTGGAAGTTGCTTCTGCTAGGGCTAGCTTATAGAGGGATTCGGCGGCTTCGGAGTTGTTCTTGAATTCCATGAAGCTGGCGAATTCCAGACATGCCTGCACCTTTTGGCGCGAGGTCAGGCCCTTGGTCGCCAGGATCTTGGTGTACCAATTGTCAGCCGACGGATACGCGGTTTCGCAGTCCTCCTCGCGCGGGGCGGACGGGTTTCCGGGTGGGATCGGAGTCGGGTGAGGGTTCGAGGGGCCAATGACGAACTCGGGAGGGGTGACGATGTTCCGTGTCGTGTCTCGCAGCCAGCCGTCGACGTGCTCGGCGGCCTTGGCGGCCAGCATGATGGCCTCAAAGTAGCCCCTGCGCCACTCCTCCGACTTGGCCGAGATGTCGCATGCGATGAACTCGCCCGGCACCTCCAGCTGGGGGTCAACCACGTCTGAGAGCTTCACCACGTCCTGTCCGTCAATCGCGGGGTCTTCTAAGCGGATGACGACGCCGCGCGAGAGCTCTAGTGCTCGCGCCCAGTTGATTTGGCCGTTCTTGGGGTCTTTGAAGTTGTTTGCGTCTCGGAGGAACTTTCTTGTCAGGTAGTGCCATTCGTGGGGCGTCGGGAATTCTCGTTCGAGAGCCTCTTCGTTGAAGGCGAAGAAGATGGTCAAGACGCAGATGACGACTCCCCAGAGGGTCAGCGTGTAGCGCACCACCAGCTTCGCCTCATGTTTCCACCATCGCTTTCGCTCGGAAGTGTAGCGCCGTACTGAGTTTGGACTGGATCTGGGTACGAAGAGGAAGGGGAGTATCGGTCGAGAGCGGTTGGTCGTTGTAGTGAGGCGAGATTGTATAGCGAAGCGCCTCAGACATCGAGGTCGAGCGCCTGCGGGATGAACAACAAGCCTCCGGGTGATTAATCTGGGGGCCATGGCAGCGCTGAGCTGGAGGAACCGAAGTCCCGGACTGATACTGCGCAAGTCAATGGCAGAAACAAAGAAACTGCATAGGTAAAGAAATGGCAGAGTCAACTGAATGGCAGAGATGAAGTTATGTTAGAGAGGAGGTAATGGCAGAGAAATTGATGCTGCACCTTTTGAAGGTTTGCGATATTCAGCTCTTGGTGTTTTGTCTGACCTCACCGGCCAAGGTGGGCTGAGCCTGGCTGACTCATCAAGATAAAAGTTTCTAATCTAGTGGACCAATTGCTGGGTGCATATGAGCCTATCAAATTATTCCAGATTCTTTAGAGAGAAGAGAACTTGGATGCTTTCCAAGTACATGATGTGACCATCATGCCTTCATTCTTAACAGACACCATTTCAAATCCTCGGATCCAGCTGCTGGCCACAGCGGCTGCTTCTGGGGCTGCTGTAGCTGGACTCATCTTTGGCTACCAGGCTCTGGAGCGGGAGGAACGTCTATCAGAACTAAAGAGCTCAATACCGTCACTTTCAAACGACAATGGCCGTTCTGGAAGGGTAAGCTGAGCCCTTGAGTCTATAAAATTACTCATTGCTTATAAGCATCACAGTTGAACAGTTTCGGTGCCTCATCAGAGTCCGGCCTGGACCCTGAAGATGCTCGAAACATTGCCCTAGCAAGGCGTGCGCAAGCCGGCGACTTTGACGAGGAACTCATCCTGGAGCAACTGGCACGCAATCAGGTCTTTCTTACTCCCGAGGGCCTACAGAAGCTGCGGGATTCTTTCGTCATAGTCGTGGGTTGCGGAGGCGTCGGTTCACATTGCACTGCCGCTCTGGCTCGGTCAGGAGTCTCAAAGATTCGTCTCATTGACTTTGATCAAGTCACCCTGAGCTCACTCAACCGACATGCCGTCGCTACTCTGGCCGATGTTGGCACTCCCAAGGTTCAATGCCTCCACCGACGACTCATTGCCATCGCCCCCTGGATCAAGTTCGACCTTCGACAGGAGAAGTTTGACGAGCACGTTGCTGAGGCGATGCTGGCGCCTTGGATAGAGGGTGGCCGCAAGCCGGACTTTATCATTGATGCCATCGACAACATTGACACAAAGGTTGCCCTGCTAAAGTACTGCTACGACAACAAGCTGCCTGTGATCAGCTGCATGGGCGCAGGATGCAAAGGAGATCCGACAAAGATTGTCATTGGCGATATTGGAACGAGCAAAGATGACGGGCTGTCACGTGCGACGAGACGACGACTAAAGCTCCTGGGTATCACCAGCGGCATTCCCGTCGTATACTCTACTGAGCAATCCGGAGAGGGAAAAGCCGAGCTGCTGCCACTTCCCGAGGAAGAGTTCCAGAAGGGATCTGTCGGTGATCTTGGAGTCATGGCCAACTTTCGCGTGCGGATTCTTCCTGTTCTGGGGACAATGCCTGCCATATTCGGACTCACGGCTGCCAACCACGTCATTCTCAGAATTACGGGCTATCCTATTTCGTACGTCCCGGGCAAGGCCCGAGAGAAGATGTACGAAGGTATTCTCACCTACGTCCAAGGGTCGGAGGAGAAGCTCGCAAGGCTGTTTGTGCCGGATACTACCGGCCTTAAGACACCATTAACGCTGGGAGATGTGGCATTTCTTACCGAGGAGCTGTACAACGGTCGCAGCATCCTGAGCGGGATTCCCACAAGGCTTGTGCTCATCAGGTGGAGGAAGCCGGAGACATCGAGTATGACGGTGATTGGCGAGGGAAAGGACGAGCAAAAGTGTTCCACGATCCGGCTGCGAGACCTGGTGTGTATGACGAAGGAAGAGGCTACGAGGCACGAGAAGGAGGTCTTCAAGGCGGGCAAGCCCGTGGAGGAGCTCTATGACGCGGAGACTATCCAGCGGGTCGAGGAGCGAATGAAGGAGGCCGAAAAGTATGAGTGGTTCCGTAGATAGAATGTTGGATAGTACTGTATGAAACCATGAAGATGCATATCTAAAACTCTCATCGCCGCGTAGACACCGAAATGATCCGGTTCTGGGCTTTCTCGGAACATACATGAGTCTTCTTCTGCACGGTGACCATCTTGAATCGAGTACGGAAGGGCAACAGAAGCGTCGTTCGGAACGGGCACCTACAGTTAAGAGGCCGGTCACTACTATGGACGAAAAGGCAGCCAGGTCACCAGACCACTTGTCACGCCCCAGAGATACATAATTAGCATTGCACAGTTGGCTGGGCTCTAGTCTCACTGCGTAGGTATCATGCAGTGCTAGTACGCCTCTCATGTTGTCTGTATGCTGCTTGGCGCGACAGTAGTTGGCTGATAGGTAGGTTGTATTTTTCCATGAAGCACAGAGAAGGGATTTGAGCAAAGGGGTTCTTGGGCAAAATTAACAAGGATCCTCACCGATTTATGGAAACAGGGTAATGTTTCTCTGACGTGTGCTGAGCTGTAAGATAGGACCCATGTTGCCGAGAGTGGGTTTCCCCCCCTGCAGCAGCAGCATGCATGAGGACCCCCTTCCACAGGACGCCTTGGAGTAAAAGGCAAGATATAGGTGGAAGAGTTCTGGATGCAAAGCAAGAAAGGCATCATGTCCGAGTACAGGTAGTGGAGTCGGGAGACCAAAGAGCCTCAGTTGGGTTGAAGCGGGTACGGGGCGGCGTCATCTGAAAAGCGGCCTCTCTTTCAGAACCTGGCTGGTGTAAGTATCGTAGGACCTAGAGCTGTCTCCGATGACAAGGATAGGGAGCCTGAACGCCCATCGTGGAGCTGGTGTATTAGACAAACGTGCCACCTTATCGTTTGAGAGCTAAAGCGGAAGCGCTACTATCTTGTGACCGAGCCTCATGTACGTGTCCACAAGGGGGCCAAATGAAGAGATGTTCAGCTCGCAGCCTCCCAGAGGCGTACAGCCAACATGAAATCGAGGGATCTAATTTGCAGCTCGACACTGTTCACCGAACATTCTGTATAGTCACAAGACAACGTGGACCTCACAACGTGGACCTCACAACGCAGGGAGATGTTAACCCAAAAGGGAAGAGAAAGGGGAGTTCATACGATGTCATGGCTTTCTTCTTGCATAGACCCCAAACTGTGTCAAGTCTGCTTTAGCCTTTCAGGTGTTGACCACTTCAGAGCACATGTGTGGTTGAATAATATAGTACGGTAATAAATATTGTAGGATTGCATTAAGGCTTGCTTAATCATGGTCTCAGTTAAATGATCAATCTTTTGCTCCAATGACCGCTCCAGAGCTGAATCCTTCTCAATCTAGTGTAGTTGAAAAGTAGAATTCTTTCAAGCCCCAACTTCAGCTCTTCTTCTCGTCTTCCTATTCCTTTTCATTAGCCTGAGCCGCTTCTTGTATACATAGCCAACACTCTTTTCCTGCCTTACAAGGGTGCCAGGAGCTGATGCTCCCATTTCCTTTCATTTCCTTGGAAGTTCTTCAGTCTTGCCCTTTGGTTTTCGGCTCTAATTTGTGCCAGGATTCTGTTGAGAAGCGCCTCGTTCGTCTGCCTTTTGCCTCCTCGCATGTTCATGCAGCCATTGACAAGGCATATGTGTTGAGTTGCCTTATTGTGAGTTGCGTCACGAGTTGTTTTCAACAGGGGCTTGCATCTGGTTCTCTGTACGGGTGACATAGACATACGTGGTAGAGTAACACCCAGCCTGGAACATTCGCCCTCGTCTGAGTCGTGCTATCGTGACACCGAACAGGCACGGATGAATATTGGTTGCCTCACGAGAAGCCACGGTTAAAGGTTAGCTTGGTCTTTATCTCCAGTGACTTTTGGTGTTGGGGCTATTGATTGTTTGCTACATGTATGCCACTTTTGGGTTGCTTGACCGAGATATGTACAATCACCCTTGCTGCATATGCCTGTGTCTCTACACCATCATGGAAGCCAGGAGATGTTGAAAGCGTCAAGGCATCGAGGCATCATTGCTCTAACATGCGTAGTTGCCTTGAATGTCTTGGGAAACAGCAGATACGGGTGTTTGATTGCAGGAAGTAAGTGGCGAGATTAGGTGAAGGTCGAACGAGTATGGCACCACCAGGCTATTCGCCGTCCGGTAGCTGTCGCAGCCGTGTTCGCCTTCATGAACTGATCAAGGCGTTGCCTCCTCCAAGTTGTTGATAAGGAGCCTCAACGTTGTGATTTGTCCGTTATGGTGGCGATGAAATGATTATTGTACATAAAAGGCAAAATGACGGATTTGGATATCAATACTGTATGTAAGGCTGTGTTGTAGATCGGTTCATTACCTAGGTACTAGTTGATTCAATTGGCCGAATATCGCCCCTGAATATGTCGATCGTATAAAGCTTGGAAGTACTGTACAGTACTGGCAAAATCGACAAGACGAGGCGACTTGATCAGCGTGGCGATTTTACAGGAACCGAGAGAAATCCGGTCAAGGGCAACTGCTTAATTGGGGTTTATCCAGGCAATGACTGCATTAGTTGCCTAGTTGACTAGGTAGCCTCGCAATTGGCTATAGGCAAAATAGGGACTCCAAATGGAATATCGACACACCAATAAGCATTATAAGCGCACAATCCGAGTAGACAACTTCTAAATCCTGTGTGCGTATACCTACCTAGTCGCTGCAGTTTCTGCTCAGAATTGTCGGATTCTCTATTTTTCTACTCAGCGCTGGCCACGCATGACACACCAAAAAAAGGAAAGAACTACCTATTCAACACCATACAGTACCTTACATCGTGTGCCCTTCACGGTCATAGTCTGTTCCCATCATTGAAGTATCCATGTGAGAATCCGAGGAAACCTTTACGGCGATGCAGAGTGAGTACCGATACGTACCTACATGTAAGACGCATGTCCGCCGCTTTCCTTCAATAGGATGCTAGCTATCGGTCAGCTCCGTAAGCATCGCCCCGGACCACTCCGACTTTGTGGCCGAACGGAAACGGAGACCCGGTCCGTTCAGACCGGGGATGAGACAGTCCTGCATGTGCTTAAGAGCGGTCAAATGATGACAGCCCTTGCCGAGAGTGACTTACTGGTCTGCACCTCTACAGGACGGATATATTTAGAGAGTCGATTTATACCATGCGTCAGTCATTCACTTAGCCTCTGAACTGGCAGGACTTTCAGCCCAGCTTACACGAAGTTACCCAACCATGGCCTGACTGAGGCATCAAGCACCTCGCCGCGCTCGTACGCGTCGGCGAGGAAACATAACCTCTTTGAAATTTCTTGGATGTGATGACTTAGGCGACAAAGAATAATACAGGTCGCTTGGAGTAAAGATTGTGGCATTTGAGCCTTTAAACACGCACGTACGAACATGTATATTTTATCGTTCTTGTAAATACCGATGCCATCATATCCCAAAATATCAGAATTTATACACGTGCACTCATGGTAGTAGGTAGGTAGTCAAATAGGTATAGATCTGACGCCCCACTCACTCTGATGTCATGTTCAGGGAGATACAACCTTTGGAAGAGCGTATTGCGACTGTAGTATGACGACTGTGTCAACATCAAGGTGAGTGCATATATCGAATTATTCGAACTACGTGGTCATATTAGGTTGGATATTCAGATTAACTTATGCATCCACTAATTGGTCTAGAGATTAGGTGCATAGGTAAGGGAAATTTCATAGGGACCTGAAGGCCACGCTCCGTATATCATCAACACGGCCTCTGGAAGAAATGATTGAACCACGGCAGCCCCGAGTTAACTCGCCCCAGGTCTCGTAATTAATGTAAAGTTAACATGGCGGCTGTGTAAGTAGGGGAAATCCGGGCATCATCAGCTCTTTCGCCTCCGAAAAGGGCACGAATGCATGTCTAGTATAATGACCAAGCATCCAATGAGAGGAAAATTGCCATCATATGATGCCATATCTGGCAACTTGAAGAATTTGACAAAGGATTGATTCCAAACCTTCCGTCCTTAGGCACGTTGGGCCAATTGCCACCAACCAAACCATCAAACAACTGGTCAGCTTGCCTCCAAAAGGGGGCGGCTAGGCATGAAGAACACAGCCCAAACAACAAAGGTGCCTTTTCCAAGCTGAAACTTACACATATAAAAGGCGGCGGAAGAGCCGTGAAGGACAGTTTGTCACCAAAAGCACCGAGTCAGACGCAGCTGCCTTATTTCAAATTCACTCCTTTGTCGCCGCACCATCCAGCGACGTATCAAAGGCCGAAGCCCGCGCCTCCGATTGATTTCTTGCGCGGTGCAGGCTACCGTCACCTTGCTGTAAGGCAACAAGTCGCTTGAGACCTCGGCGAGTCTGGTCTGGTGATAATGGCACTGCGCTGGCATTGCTAAGGGAAGCCAAGGCATCCAAGACTTGCCATCATACGCCAGGCGGACAACGTGAGACAAACAATTTCCGCCTCGAGATATCCGAAGGGATGCGAAGTCTCGTCACGGCATCATCGCACATCTTTCATGCCCTCCCTACCGTGCCTCTGCGGCAGCCCGCAACAGCTGTCCATCATCGGCTAAGCAACGTAGTGAACAACTCGGGTGCTCTGAGCACGTCAAGGCAGCCCTCCTTGCTACAGTGTGCCTTTCCACGCAGAAGAAAATACGGCAAGGCGTCGCGTTGCCTGAGACCTGAGAGCAAATAATGTGCCACGAGCTGTCCTCGGTGTGACCTGGACGTGATCCAAGGTCGTACTCACCTTGCGCGGCTGAGTCGCTTTTGAGAGGGCACCTGCCTTGTGAAAGGCTGATCCTGGGAGCCTGCTCTTTGTTTATTTCTTCAAAGCGAATGGCCTCGCGAGACTCAGTGATGATTGGCGTCCCGTACGCGTAGGCAATTAGACAAACAGCCGCAGTAGTTGCCTGTCGAAAGTTTGCTGTCAGTGGCCGAGAGCTTTTGGAGGTGAATATACAGCAAATAACTGTCTCGCCGAGGAGAATGGCAAAAGGGGCGTGAACTTAGAGAATTGGATAGATAGGACATTGACTCTGATGCGTTTCGTGTTTGTGGTCTGATAACTTCAGGCAGTCATTGTAGCTTGCCTGGAGTCGTGAGTCGCAAACGTTTTCTACGCGTGAATCATACCTTAGGTTGTAAATGTTGGCTGGGAGAAATTGTGATGCCGTCGACGAATTCTAGACAAGGGGGGACTGGGAATTAAGGAAAGAGTGTGTGGAAGCGAAGTGATTGAGGCTCTTTCTGGGACGCGGCGACTCGTGAGGCAGATGGAGGAATCCGGGACCAAGTTGGCCATGTGGCAGCCCTGTCCCAAGGCGCCAAGTATGTTGGGAATGATGCCCGAGGAGCAAATAAGGCAATATGAGCTTCATTAGGTTGGCAACCTAGAATTGATGAATGGGGGCTTGATGGATGCCTGGAGTGAATATCTCGGCTTTGACAATATCTGGCAGTATCTACCTGTTGGGCTTCATGTTATATTTATGTTGACTCTCTCAAGGCGACGTGGATAAAGTGAAGCCAAATGCTTCCACTCAAGGCGCGGGTTGCGAATGATCCTAGCCGTCGGTGACCCTGGTCACTCAATCTCACAGGGCATGTTACTCGGTCTGTACTGGGAGCTTGATTCCCACGCATGTAGATGGTGATCAAGCGCGGCGAGGCTTTTCTTGAACGTCAACGAGCCGCACATTCTGGCATACAAGTCCATGTACATTGAATCATCAGGCTTGCCATTTATTTGTGTACATGTAGATATCGACACCACCTGAGGGGAGGGGGGTGCCAACCACTCTGTTGCTGGCTGCAGCCTTACCTACCTTTTGCCATTAGTGGGGATTGAGATCTAGCCGTCAACCCACTTCCCAAACTGACTACCTAGGTACCTACAGGTAGGTAGGTAGGCATGTACATGTAGTTCGCGACCTACTACCTCAGTACTAGGTACCTACCTCAATTCAACCTGAGAGATCAAACCTGGAAGTATAAAGGTAGGGTTGCTTCTTTCTTCTTCTCCTTTCCTGAAGTGATCTTCAGCACTCCCATCCGCCTTCACTTGCTTCCCCCTTGGAAGAAAGAGATGCTGCAGCCGGACACAGACGCACGTTAGACACTTCGCCGCTGGACTTTACGACTGTTCAAGAATTATTATTATTCACATACAATTTTTTTTTTCGGTCCTCGGCATCACCATCGTCTTCCCGTCCAATTGCACCTCCAGCACATTGCAACTGATATCAGATCCTTCGCATCTGCCATCAAATTTATATCTGCGGCTCTAGATCGCGAAGCAGGTAAGCGGGTGCCCCAAAATCCTCTTCTGCCCCAAGAGCCTCAATAAGGCAGATGGTTCGCGCCCCAAGAATGGATGGATTATTGGTGGGGTGGAGGCTAGTGATGCACTAGAACCCTGCCTGCATGTTTTCGGAAAGGCCGCCCGCTGCAGCCACACCGGGCCACCTGCACGCCTGCTGGGATTGTTTCATCGTGGCTGCTTTTTTGGGGGAGAGCACGCTTAGATAAGCGTGGGGACTTCAATCAAGCTTCACTTCTTCTCAGTTTCTCAGAAGACATTCACATTTCCATCCAAGGCCTTCTGCGGCATCTCTAGCACCGCCGGGCTGCGCACACAAAACAGCACTTGCTGCGTCTTTGCAATGCCCTCAACTAACAGCTCATGCATCATTAGAACCGATCCGATTCTGCACGCCTGACTGGTCGCTGAAGCCTGGCTGCAGTTCTCGTGTCAGCCCTGTGTCTCACCACCCACATCTGCTCGACTCCAGCCGTTCCCCAACGACTGGCTCCGACTAGCCCCCAAACCAGGCAACTAATACAAGTACGATACAAAGTACGGAGTAATACTTACTTCTTTGCACTGCGCACCATGTCTTCCGTCCAGCCACCAGACATCTCCAAGATCTTCGTCAACTACCTCCGCAACTCGCGGCAGCTCAGCTGCCCCATCTGTCAGAAGGACGTCAAGCCACCAACACTCGAAGGCTTCAAGACCCATGTTCAGCACAGCCCGACGAAGCATCCCACTGAGGAGAAGGCCATTCTGGAACAGTTCCAGACGATGAAATTAGACTCTGCCAAGACGCAGTGAGTTCACACCCGCCCTATGACGTCCGACTGCATGGGACCATGTCACCCTTCTAACCTCCAACCAGAAGCCAGCCTACATCTGCTACAGATAATGACCAAGCCAGGCGGTCAAGGAAGAGATCAGGAGGGACGGCCGCTCTCGACAGTCCAGACGATCCGCTCAACGCTGGTCGGCTGCAGTCAAACAACAAAGAGGGCTCTGATACTGAATCTCGTAGTAAGAAGATTTGTTCACCGAGTAGTAGTCCTCCCCCGCCTTCTGCAACACCTAATAGGCGTGGGCGTGCAAGGCAGCAGGTCGACAGCGCCAAAGAGTTTGACCGCGGTACCAAAGGCTCGAGCACTCGGCAGCTCTGGAGCCCAGTCACCAGTGGTCTCTCAAGACCTGCTCAAGCCGCGCCCCAGGGATCGGGTCAGCGGTCAGGCCCACGGTCTAGGCAGCCGCGCGGGAGAGCTGCCCAGCATGAAATGGAGCACCCTGATCCTGAGCCGGGCCCGTCGGCTCAGCCGGACACAGAAGATGCCTGGGAAGAGGATCCGTCCGTAACACAGATGATTCGCCAGCCTGAGACCAGGCCCATTTCCCAGGAGCAGCTCGTCGCCGAGGTAAAGGGCATCTATGCCGGGCTTGTCATGGTTGAAAGCAAATGCATCGAGGTCGACAACGCCCAGTCAGCGAACAAGGACTCGCCGCAGCAGCTGAACAACGAGCAGTGGCAGGCTTTGATTGCTCTTCACCGCACTCTGCTTCACGAGCATCACGACTTCTTCCTGGCGAGTCAGCATCCGTCTGCCAGTCCAGCGCTGCGACGCCTGGCCTCCAAGTATGCCATGCCTGCGCGCATGTGGCGCCATGGAATCCACTCATTCCTCGAGCTCCTCAGACATAGGTTGCCTCTGTCTCTTGAACACATGCTCACCTTCATCTACATCGCCTACAGCATGATGGCGCTTCTTTACGAGACGGTGCCGGCGTTTGAAGACACGTGGATTGAATGCCTTGGAGATCTGGGCAGATATCGCATGGCTATCGAAGATGACGATATCAGAGACCGCGAAACGTGGACGGCTGTTTCTCGATACTGGTACTCGAAAGCCTCGGATAAGCTGCCCACCACGGGCCGCCTGTATCACCACCTCGCTATTCTCGCTCGCCCCAATGCGCTCCAGCAGACTTATTA
This sequence comes from Trichoderma parareesei, assembly GCA_001050175.1. Classification (NCBI taxonomy): domain Eukaryota; kingdom Fungi; phylum Ascomycota; class Sordariomycetes; order Hypocreales; family Hypocreaceae; genus Trichoderma; species Trichoderma parareesei. The sequence continues at coordinate 4,979 of LFMI01000130.1, read as the reverse complement.
CTATACCAAGTCGCTGTGCGTCCCGATACCGTTTCTGAGCGCCAGGGAGAGCGTCATGACCTTGTTTGATCCGGTGTTGAGCTCAGGGCCTCCTCGGTTAGAGCCGGTCGACCTCGCCTTTGTGCGCATACTCGCAATCTTCTTCTGTGGTAAAGAAAAGGACCTTTTGGGAACTTCCTGCAGGCAGTTTTTGAGCCTTCTGGATGGGCATATTGCCCGTATGACTAAGGCTTGGCTTGAAGCCGGGTGAGTTAATGTGGTTCCTGATTTGGTTTGCTCGCTCTTGTTGACATTTTTACTGCAGCTATTACATGGGCATCTCTATTTCCTGCTCCCTCCTTGGCTTCGGAAGTGACTCCAATGTCTTGAAGAGCGCCATTGTCCCTAAGCGAGCGGATGAAATGGATGTTGCTAGTGAAACTGCTCCGCCGGAAGCCGTCCCGACAACAACTTTTCATCAATCCCTCTCGCTGGCTGTGCAAACGCTCCAGATCGTTATTGAGCGGTGGGGGGATATGAATATATTGCCCTTTATTCACACGCAGATGGTATTTATACATCATCTATCAAAGTTTCCCTCTGCGATGAAGCATATTGAGCAAAAATATCCCTGGAAGCTCATTTCGACGATGCTCAACTATCTGAAAAGGTCGTGCAAGTTTGAGCCTCGCATGGACAGCGAGGTGTTTCCCGGAGCAGAGAACCAGGATCACTACCGACCACTTCCGGAAGATTATGCCATGCGAGGCCTGATTTACACGGAAGAGTATTTTCCACTCCAGTGGTTCGCGGGCGAGGCTGTTGAAGAGGACGAGAAGTACTTTGAACAGGCTTCGATGGTGGACGTCAGAAAGGAGAGAATCCTGTGGATTGGACGACAGATCGCTTCACAGGGCAAATGGATCATTTGGAAGGAGGAGAGTGCAACGTTCGACGTGCCTGCCGAGTATGACGTTGAGTCTACATCCAAATCGTCCGCCGAGGGCGCCCGGGAGATTGTCAGCCTGGGTGCCGATTCGGAGAAGCTGGGTTCTCCGCGTCAGTCACATTGAAGACTCCATCATTCCCCGCATAGAGCATTTTGTAGGTTTGCATACGTGGGCGTTTGATGGATGTCTGAATTTAGAGCGAGGGGCGCCTGGAGCACAAGTGCATAAGTGGCTTGGGGAAAATGCTTTCTTGATTCAATTTCTTTCTTTCTTCTTTTTCTTTCCTTTCCAGTACACTCCTTTGCTTCTTTTTGTCTGGTGTAATTAGAGCATTCTTTTAGAGTTTCTTAGAATACATGATATCAAGTTTTACAGCCGCGGCTCCGCTTGGCAGCCCAGCCCCTGGATCTGAACGTTACATTTTCTGGGGAACGCCGGGGAGATGTGACGAACGATTGTTGCTTACGACTAGTCATATCTATCCTGCTTTTTGCTATTATGGTGCCGAATACCGTATGTGCGGTTGGGGCTAACCGATGCACGACGGAGACTTTCACAAGGAGATGACGATCGAATCGGATTCCAGCATCCGGTCAGGGATTCACAATCGGCTGGGGCAAGTACCTATCGGAGGTAGCAGTAATGTTGTGACGAAGGGGTGGAGTCCGGGGCCGGCGCTGAAGGACGTTTGGTGTGTGAGGTCTGGAGGTCTGGATGTTTGTTTAACTCGATTCAGTGGGCATTACGATAGCGATTGGTAGTCGTGAACAGTTGATTTTGGCTTAACTCTGTAACTCTCTTGCGATAGAGGGTTATGCCAACGGCAGATACGCTGGGTTCAAATTGTAGCCCTGCTGACACGGTCCTACGGAGCCTTCTCCGGCACCGCGGCTGGTACCGCGACTGTTCCTGTTGAACTTGCCCGGATCATGGGTAGGTACTACTAGGTAGGTAGTTACTTCGTTTCTGCCAGACTTGGTGAGCCGACTAAAGCTGATTATGATCATGATACATCATCCTGCTGGTATTGAGCTGCTTGAAACCCAACCAGATGCGCCATAACTGGAACTATTCCCATCTATCATACCTTGCCTCACAGCACTTTGTCAACGGAGTGCGGCTCGCTGAGGGTACGTACCTTTTCAGCTCAAGCTGTATTCCTGGCATATGCAAGGCAGCGGACTGGGGGCGATGCGGGAGTAGGTAGGTACACTAAGTAAATATTCCTCGCGCGAGATACCGGCATATTTGGCACGTGGTTGATGCATGGCAAGGAGAGCACGTGGGCAACACGTTCACTATAGATCCATCGTTATCAAACACTTCTAGAAGGACACGAGTGGAGTATAAGTCGTTATTGGATGTTCTTAGGCTCAGCTCAAACGCTAAGGCAACAGATAAAGATGGCAGTTGAATCGCAATTCTGCTGTTTTACTTTTGGAGTTGGGGCAAAAAGAAAAGGCAAAAAGAGGCAAAAAGAATTAACAACTCGATGGCAACTGGGATGTTTTGCTCCCGGCAGGGCTTGAACCTGCGACCTTCGCATTACCAATGCTTTTTAGCGCAATGCTTGAAAGTATTAGTACGAAGCTCTAACCAACTGAGCTACGGAAGCCTTCGAATCGTTGGAGAACTTTAGTCGAGAATCGGCTTATGATGGTTGTGGATTGGTATCGCACCCACTCAAGCCACTTCTGGGATCTATTGAGGGATCGCGATTGGAATCTACCTGGTCCAAGTTGGAGTATTCCTGATGACTTCAATGGGGCCTAGATAACTACTTTCTGACCCAAAGCCGCTTCGATGCCATTTGTCATACCAAAGAGCTCTTACGGTAAAAGGCGTCCGACCTCAACATGAAGGATGCATGCATTGACAGTCAGCCTTACCCCCCCATGGTCACTGGTGGACAAAAAAGAAATATAGCCTTGCAGCCCTTTGAAACTCGAGGCTGATGCCTTTTTTCCAACTTCCCCGCTTACCCTATCGTTTTATGAAGAGTCGTCAAGAGGGGTTTCACGAGTATGAGATATGCATTATACCATACAAGGCAACCGTCATCTTCCTTTAGGCAAAAGCACTTGTGACACTTTCTGCCACTCTCGCTGGCTATAATTGATGAAGAGGTTGCCTCTTTCACAGCAAAGGCCCGATCAAAGCACACAAAATGGTGAGGGGAAGCCGCACAAGGATCGGTGGTTCATGACGTGATTTAAAGGCTGTCAATGTTATAGAGGTGCATACGAACACGGGAGGAATACCTGAATGAGGGGTAGTAAGTGTGTATCGGAAAGCGCGTGGAGGAATGAGTGCAGCCTCGCGGCTTATCGAAACTCCGGGCGCAACTGATGGCATTGCACATCAGCCTGCGGGAGAGGCCTGATAGAGACATGTCAAGCACACGTGGGGTATTTTGGGCTTACTATGTACTGGATGGATTTTGCCCAGATCACCCGAGACTGTGGGACACAGCCTCGCCGTGGGTTGATGTAACGCCGTGTTGTACTGTAAGTCCATGTCTCGAGCCTTCGGTGACGAACATCTCCGTATCAGGCGTGTTGCATACATTAGTTGTGATAGGACTTGCAGCTCTACAAGAGGCTTATGGTATCTAATCCCCTGCGAGTGTTGGTTTCAGATTATCATTTACGGTATCCGAGGTCGAAGCAGCATCACAGCGTTGGATGAATGATGCCTGGTTTCAATGCGACCTTTGTATTCGGGGGATGTGTATGCTTGTGAGGCGGCAAGTGTTGAGAACCGGAGATCGTCACTGTCAATCCTGCTGATTCTCCAGATTATCCAAATATAGACACTGGAAAATGGGAAAACGTTTCTTTAACAACACCTTGGTGAACTGAAACGCTGCGAGCACGCCTTTTCCGAGGTATGCCTGCATCGTTAGGCGCTAATGCGGTTGCCTTTTCTTCTTTTTTTTTTTCTTGGCGCCTTCGCAATTCTGATTCGCCAAACAGCCTCCGAACCGGTTACATAGCAGCAACCCGGCAACGCGTATCAGTATCGTCAACATTCAGGGGACTCCCATACTAGTATGAAGAAGCTGAGGCGAGGCTGATATACTTCCATCCTTTTCTTCTATAAGACGTCTGGAATATTGGATGCACTCTCTCAACCAAAGACGGACAGCCTTGTATGTAGCATATGCTTGTGAGGCAAGTCTTGTCGACAATGAATTTGTGCCTGCGGCTAGCCTCGATGCCACACCATCTCGGGTATGTAGACAGCCGCATGAGCGCAAAAGCTGCATAACTGTAGCACCCTGATGGCCGAAACATGTCTAGAAGGATCCAGCTGAGAATGACACAGAGGGCGGGACGCCTTTTTGCCTGCCTGCGGATCCTGAAGCGGTACTCGCGGCTCCGCCGGTCCTACTAGGCAACTGCTCTTGGAGTCTGTGCGATGTCTTGAAGTCGTGATAATTGGTTATAGCAAATTCACCTGATTGTGGTTTTGTCTATAACCGACTAGTCTTTGCCTGAGCTGACGCCTAAGCGGCTGAAAGAGAGCTGGAGCACAATATTGTCCCGCTAGTGAATGGGGCTTCAAATCACACCGAACGCAAGTCTAGCTCTCTACTGAACCACATGCAATCAGGCAGCTGTACATACATACCTTACAGCACACGTTACATGTTGCGCAAAGACACCAGTAAATGAAACATTTGGCACCTATCAGAATTCGTCAAGATGAGCACCTTGTAATGCTTCTTGATATCGGAGCTACAGAGATCTAGAACGGCTCGAGATCATAATTCAGCCTAAACTGGAGACACAGACACAAGGCTACCATTCAGATGTTGTGGCTTTAGCCTCATCAGCAAGGCCTTACCCTCCGCAAACTGTAATGCATATCACCAACTGCGAAACCGATGTGCACTCACACAACATCAGCCGTCAAGGTGTACTCCACTAAAGCATCGTGGAGCTACTTGAGGCTCGTATTGTACATGAGTGCGACAATTTCTCTTCCGACGACGCCTGCCCGAGCATCCGAGGTCTGCGCGAGTAATGGCCAGGATTGGGGGGGGGG
>LFMI01000127.1:20822-36267 GCA_001050175.1 Trichoderma parareesei | reverse complement strand
AAACCCCGCCAGCCTTTGCCCTGGCAGCATGCCTCTTGATCGAGATTATTTGAGAGTCAAAACCACGCGGAGCTGCTTCCGACCTCGACTGTGACAATCACGGCCCAGGTACGTACGGAACACCGCAGCAGTAGGTACCTACAAGTACCTGCTCTAGGGCAAGCATGGATACGTCGACAGGGGCTGCTTGGTGCCGTTGGTCTTCCCACTACTTACCTAGGTATGCCTCCGGGAGTATCCTGCCCGCGGACGATAACAAATAGAAGCATGCCCATGTCGTTTGGGAAATGACCGCCTCGGTATCCAAGTCCAGGCACGGGCGTGGATAGCAACGGCATGTGCTAAAGCCAACGGCGAGGCGAACCCTCACGATCTTGATATGCAGCAGCAGCAGCACCCCTCCTCCTTGAACGGGCAGGCGACAACACCACAAAAGGGGAGAAATATCATGCCTACTACCCAAGGTACCATACCTACTCCTGGAACTGCAGAGTAACGCATTGCCCGTCGCTGTTGGCCTGCCAAGCAGGCAGTGAAACAAAGGGGTTGCTCGGGGGAGAGGCAAAGGAGCCGCCCTCGACGTGTTCAGCTGGGATCAAACAAACAAATTCAGCGCGGCGGAGTGCAGAAGGCCAGGGCCGAGGCCGAGGCCGCGTCCAGCGCCAAAGCCAAAGCCAAAGCCAAAGCCAAAGCCAAAGCCAAAGCCAAAGCCAAAGCCAAAGCCAAGCGGCTCGGAGCACGCAGCCCGTGCATGCTGCGGCCGTCTTTTCAACCTGCAGCCCGCAAGTCCGTGGCGGGAAGAGACGGGCGCGGCGCGGAACCCCAGGCGACAGCTGCGATTTTAGCGGCATCGACTACATATACTCCCTACTCGTCAATCGCCCATACCGCTACAGGCTACTGCGCGAATGATGAGTGCTACTACCTCAGTAGTAGTAGGTGGTACGAAGCTCTGTTCTTTCATACCAAGATGTCAGTCCCCCTGCCTGAAGGTAGGCAAGCAAACAGGGGACCGAGGCATTCCACTGCCTGGCTGAGTAGGTTGACGAAGTACAAGTGTGTACAGTTCTGACAATGGCGGAAAATAAAGCTCCCTGCAGCTTACAGGCACCACAGATCGAAGAAATTGGTGCCCGAGGGCTGAGGTGCGAGGCATCAGGATGTACCTTTAAGTTGATCAACCCCCTTCCTGTGGGGTCTGAAGAGCCTAGACAGCGTCTACAGCGCCGCATTGTGCCGTGAATCAGCATCGCCAACCCTTTTTCATTGTCTGCTGTTGATGGCAGGGCTACTCGTGTGATTGTTACCACGCTACTTGCGAGCTGACTTGTGACTTAGGGGGGACGGGAAGCTGAACGACTTGGGGGCGCCGCATCGCTGTCAAGTGTCGACGTCGGCATGTCTCTCCCAGCTATTTGGTTATTTGTCCATCCTGAGGAGAGCATGTCTCAACCCCCCACTATTCCTTCTGGATTGTGTCTCAGAAATCTCCCCGGCAGCCACACCGGGCTTCCAGCTCCTGATCCAATTGTCCTATTCGCTCTTCCTCGCCTTTTGCTTCTGTGGCCTCAAAACGCCATATCCCTAGATTACGACCAAGACCATCCGACCTGACGCCCATTGTTTGCGGCAAATAGCGCCAACTGCAGTCGGCACATGAGCACTGTCGTTGCCCAGGCTGGCAAAGCGGTGCTTTGTAGCCAGAGGTACCTAGCAGCTGAAGGTAAGGTGCTCAATTGAGAAGCTCCCTTCGAAACGCGGTTCAGCATCCTGCGTCAAGGCTTCTTCAGCACACATACTCACATACGAACAAGTGTTTCCTCCTCCCTGCTCTTTGGCGACGGCAAGGTATTACATACCGAGATGAGGGGCCCTAGTGATGAAATCAGGTATGATAAACAGCGGCTCTCTGCTTCTGTGCTACCCTTACGCCAACCATTCCAAACGGCTCTGTGCGAGTGCCTGCACCACGACCAAGCGTACTGCCTGCTAGGGCGACGATGGCCCATGTTTCCAGTGATGCCGCCAGCACGCGGCCGCTTTGACTAGCAAGGATCTACCCTTTGCGAGCCCCTGCGGCCTGCTCGTGAGATTCGTACTTGTACCTCTCTGTTGGAGGTGCGAAGGGCTAGTAGTAGTACTAGCTACCGCCATGAACTCGCAAGGCAAGGGGAAGCAAGAGACGAGAGAAGAACAAACACACCTGGCGAATCCCTGATGCCTGCTCCGGTGCCCATCGTACTGTGCTTGTGCCTGTACATGCACGGTGGCTGCAGGGAGCTACCTGGCTTCCGCAGCGCAGACGCAGGCTCCGGGAGGTACCCGTCGAGTCATTCCGGACACGCCTCCGCGGCCTCGCTGGGCACACGCCACTGGCCGCTCCGGCACTGTATTGGCTGGAACCCAAGGAGAAAGACTACGTACCTAGGTAGGTACGGTTATTACGCAAGGCGATGGGCATTTGATTCGAGCCTTCGGTCTCTTATGGTGTTGTGAGAGCCGCACAGCAACGGGTTGCGGATCTTGTGAAGAGAAGAGCTCTCTTCTGCAGGCTTGCTGATAGGTCGGACACATCTGCACCCAGGTAAGCCTACCTGTTTTGTTTGCCTTTGTCCATTGCGTAATTGACTATTTTCAGCCATGTCATTTCGGCTGTTCTCAGGTATTGGACGACGCCGGAATATACCACATGTTTCTCGCACAGTTGAGCGTCGTTTAGAAAGGCAAGGCAAGGCAACAAGGTAAGGCAAAATACCTACTTACCTACCGAGGTGAGGAATTCCTACCTAGGTAGGTACCTATCATATTGTAAGACGACGGGAGGTACCTTGGTAGGAAGGCGAGGAGGCCTGGGCGTGTGCTGTTCGCCCTTACCTGATTATAAAGTAAGGTAGGTTCCTTCCTTCAGCGCCATCATCGAATACCACAACCTGCCATCCGTTTCAGAGCCCCCCCTCTCTTCGAATTTCCTCTCCCTTTCGCCCCTTTCTCCTCCATCCCCTTGACCTCACCCTCCCTTTCACTTCCTCGCCGGCGTCTTGCTTCGGCAGCATCTCTCTACCTCACCGAACTTACCTACCTTTGTCAGGACCAGGTCGCCGAAACACACGAAGTGCTCCGTACCCAACCGGTAGCATATCCGATACAAGGTAGACGTGCCTCGACGAGACGTCTCGCCCTGCCATCCCTGAGGAGGCGTGTAAGCCGGACGAACAGCTCTGCAGAGGCAAAGGAGAGCAACACCTACGGCCAAGAGAGCTGGTGAGAAGCAGTCGAGCTATCCGACCGCGCATCTCCTCTTTGTCTGCAGCCGACATCTGACGTGCCGGCTAGCTTCTACCGCAAGCCTGCGTATTGTCGTCGAAGCTCAGTTTACCAGTGCCTCCCGACGGGCAGCTTGTCCACATCGTGTCCTGCCAATTCGACGTGGCGAGGCGTGTTCCAAAGTCATTTCTCATTTGCGAACAAGAAGACTTTCTTCCATCTACGCCCTCCCGTTCCTTGCTCCCGTCGCTATCCCTTGGCCCTCAGCGGGTGATTCGTCAACCAAGGCACCTTTCCTTGCTCTTTGGCGTGTAAAGGTATGTACCCATCTCACCCTACCTTGCCTCCCTACCTACCTTTCCGACCATTGCATATCATTCCTATTTGTGCGCGCGGGAAAAAGCAGTGTACCTATACATACCAAGGTACGTGGGCGGGCGCCGAGGCCATCTGCACATGCAAATGCACCTCTCTGCGAATTGGAAGAGTGGATGGATGAGGGGATGGAGTATGCGAGCCTGCAGACATGCAATGCTGCGTCCGTATGCGCACATACGAAAACGCATGCCTCTGTGCTGCCTTTGCTCGTCCCCATGCCCGCGCCTGCACTTGACTGGCGCGGCAGCTTGAAGGGGGGATGCTGCATGAAACGATGCGAAGCCACATGCAGCGCACAGCAGCAATCACTGCTTGCTTATGGGGCACTTGGTACGTGGCCGCAGGCTGGGCCCATGCAGCAGGGCAAAGGCAGCAGAGAGGGCTAGAGGTGCTTGCGACGGGGACGGCTACGCTGACGCTTTATGGCGGCTGTTGGTCGCGGTGCCAACAACAGCACTTTCCAGCGTGCAGCCCGCCACTGTCTTTCTGGGCCATTTGATGCTTCCTATCCATGGCTCCTGCGAGCAGCTGTCCGCCCTCGATCTGCTGCCAATTGTCCACAGCGCCCCAGATGTTGCCCCTTGTGTGTTCCTTGTGTCTTGTTCAGCTTGCTTCTCTGTCTGGCCCATCACGACCCTCTTTTCCCGCGAGCGTGTGTACGAGTAGAGTTCCATGGAGCATCCCATCTTGCCCACCTGGATGACGCAACATCGTGGCAGACGGAGCGCTCTTTTGTCTTTGCAAGGGAGACGCTGTCCCGCTTTTGCAGACACGGACCGACACGTTCCACCTGACAAGCACGCTTTGCAGAAACACAGAGAATGAAGAAAAGTCTAACACCTACATTGCCCCAGGTCTCAGTTGCGGCATCCACAGTCAAGCCCGAAGCGCCCCGGCGGAACAAACCTTGATACGACGCGACGGCGAGACGACGAGGCCATCGTGTCTGCTGCAAGGCTAAGGTAGGTTCATATTCAAGCGAGCACCGCTGAAGGCCGAGCATTGAATTCCGGGCTATCATCACTTCCTCTCCTCCTCCCGTCTTGTCTCGGCAGCAGTCTGCGGCAGAAAGTTGGAAGGCCAGAAGGCGGTGAAACAACGACAACGATCACGGCGACGGCAGCACCAGCAGCAGCATCAGCAGCAGCAGCAGCAGCAGCACCAGCATTGACACAATAACCTTTCCAACCCACACGCACACGTCCGCACCCAGAGCACCCACCTGCGGCTCGCATACTTTCCAAGGGACGCATATATTACCCACTACCAGGTAGTGCGTTGCTTGGACCCAAGGCACCCAACCGCGCCAGGCCTGGGGCACTTGTCGCGCACCGGGTGGTGTGTGGGCAGCTGAGTTTGCGCACAGGGTACAAGCACGGCACGGAACGGCGACGCCAGCCCAAGCCTGACAAGAGCAGAAACGCCCCCCTACCGCCACTGTGCCTTGGGATACCTGCGGCTGCACTCTGCACACCGGGGGCACCCAGGTACTCCAGTTTCGGGGGTGCGGCAGCCACGACGGCGACCACGGCTACGGCCTCTGCCTCTCCCATCTGCTCTGTTCCTCTCCAACCCTCTCTGCCTTCTACCAAGAGGCACTCCCAGCACACTGCGCTACCAGCGCGCAACCAGGTAAGGAGGTATCTCAGGCATCTGCTAGACCCAAGGCAAAATACCTAGGTACCAACCTTGGCACCGGCGGAGACTGGAGGCGACTCGTACAGGTCCATATACGTCACCTGCAGTAAGGTACCTACCTGCCTACGACCGACCGACCTACAGGCGGTTCCAGCACCTCGCCCTGGAGGCACTCCCCTAATCCCCCCGCCGTCGCGCTACGCACCAGCGCTAGAGGGCACCCACTAGCCCCCTAGCTCTAGCGCCTTGCCCTGCCTTAGCTGGGCCACAGCGCTGGGAACGGCACGACACCGGCCCATCCGCCCGCCTTTACATTCCCGCTCGCCGCCGTCTCGTCTTTTTTCCTGCGTCCTCATTTACCTCGTCCCCCCCTCCTTCACCTCTGCACCCCACCAAAAACCCTTCCTCTCCAACTCGACTCGAGTCTGCTGCACGCAAGAGAGCCATCTTTGGGGCCGGCCCAGCACGCGAGTCCCTTTTTGAACTCTTCTTTTCCCTTCTACGTCTCCCCATACCGTCCGTCTCCAACCTCTCTCTTGTCCTCCTCTCCCTCTCTCTCTCACCTTCTCTCTCTCTCTCTCCCTCTCGTCAATCTCCCGCTCGCAATTCCGTCTTGTACGATACGGTGTCCCTCGTCTACGGCCACCGCAGCTACTGGGTACGGCGAGACCATCCAGCAGGCACCGTCCCCTTGTGCCGGCTAGGCCCATTGCCGTGTGTCTCGTCCTCAGGTTCTCTTGTCCGTCTCTTCGCTTCTAGCGTGGCGTTTCTCCGGGGGGGTTCGCCTGCATCTCTGCACACATAGCCGCTGCAGCCACCTCGAGCCGCTGCCACCACCTCTTGCGTCCGCGACCAAGCCGAAGGCGCCTCGGATATTGCAGCACCAAAGGTACACTGGTCGAATTCCGAGTGTCTTTTTCTCCTCTCGAATTAGGCTCTACTTTTCCTTCTCTACTCTTGCTGTCCATTTTTCTCTTCCCAAAACTTTGGGAAGCGGTTTGTTTCTGTGTTGCAGCTCATCCCTCTCTACTCAAACCCTCTCCGCATACGCCAAACGCTTCTCTCCCTTCGCCGGAGCCTCGACGTCGCTGCCGTGTCCGAAGCCCAGAGATCCTCGTTCTTCGGCGCCTTGAGTCGATAATTCGGGCCCGCCAGATGCTCTTTCGTTTCCTCACCAGCAATTGGGAATTGGTCGGAGGTTCTGGGATCGTTCGACTCATCTGCTAAGCGGCGGCACACTTCTACCTGTCCCGCCACCTCTCACATCCTGTCTTTCTATTCGCAGAGCATGGCAGAGGATCGACATCGCCAGGAGTATCCTCAGCAACAACGGCCCGAGGATATCAAGCAGCACCAACCTCTGCCCCCGTACTACCACCACGTCCCTCCTCGGGACGCGCCCCCTACGGATACCGAAAGCAGTGCCCATTCTCGAAGCACCATGGCAACCTCAGTCACATTGCCGTCCATCCACGACCCCCGGCCCAGCGGCTACGGGCCTCCCCCTCCAGCTGGCCGAGGCTACGTGAGCGACCCGCGATATGCGTCTCCGAATGCCGTCAATGGCTATCCACCACCCGGAAGCCAGCAGCAGCCGGCCGCATACCTCCCTCCTCTGCAGCCTCAGTCAGACCCCCGGCCTGCATACCCTCCACCCGAGCCGCGAGGTGCATATTACGACGACCGCCGTCCTCCTCCGCACCCGGCTTATCATGACCAGTACTCCGCAGACTATTACTACCGTGGACTCCCGCAAGCCCACCATAACGGCTATGCTCACGATTACGCGCGCCCTCCTCCTGGCTACGCACAAGACTATGGTCAGCCAGGCATGGACCGTCCCCGAGAAGCTCCCAGGCAGCGGACTTCCATTGCCTGCAGATATTGCAGAAAACGAAAGGTTTGTCACGCAGTGTGCATCGGCCCTTGTGTGTCCGTGGTTGTCGCCCTGCCTGTTGAAATCTACCAGTAGCTAACCCGTGCGCCCTTGGCGCTCTCCAGATTCGTTGCAGCGGCCACCAGAACGCTCCTGGTGGCAAGTGCCAGAACTGCGCCCGCATGAACCAGGAGTGCATCTTCCAACCTGTGAGCTCGTCAAGTTCCACGGCCTTCATCCCCGTCTCGGCCGTCCCCGGAGGCGTGCCGCCCGGGACGCAGTTGTTCGGAGCCTACGGCCAGCCTCTCGCCCCGAGCACCGTGCCTCACCCTCATCCTCACCCTCACCCTCACCCGCATCACCCGCAACATCACCCGCAACATCCGTCTCACGCCTATCCTCCGCCGCCGGGTCCGCCTCACCACCCACCCGGGGCTTATTACCATCCGCCGGCCCAGTCACCCACGGATTCATATTCCTCTTACGGGGACCTGAGGGGGGACCCAAGAGGGGAGCTTAGGGCAGATGACCAGAAGGTAGGGCGGAGACGTCGCAGGTCGTCGCAAGATCTGGATGACGCATATAGGCTGCCTCCTCCCCGAGCTGGCGGGATGGAGGACGATCACCGGCGAAGATCCCCTGCCGAGCTTTCCAACAATAGCAGCCCCAGCAGCTTGAGCTACTCGCGTTACTCGGGAGCTGCCAGACACAGCCCCAGAAACCCAGCGCTGCCGCACCCCTCCAGTGTCGGCACTGCTGATGGGCGCTCCCCCATCACGCAGCAAAATGGATCAAGCGGATCATCGACCCCGGCGCGATCGGGCCCTCAAACCAGCCAGTCGCAGCAATCAAGCTCCATTATGAGTCTCAGCAACCTCGTGGACAAGAACGACATTGACAAAACGATGATTGAGCGTCTCAACCGACCTCGAGACGCCAATTCTATCCAGAGCCAAAGAGAGGCTTCTCGCTAAAGACATGTGCTTTGGCACCGTGCTTCTTTGAAGCGGTTGGAAGTTTTGATTGTTGGGAGATGGATGATGTCAACCAAGCATCGAAGGAGGGGAGATGGATGGGGAGATGGAAGGGAGAGCACAAGAGCCGAGTTCAGCCAGGGCTAAGGTGGCCTCACGATCGGCGGGACTCAGCGGATCGATACAACTCGTCTTGCTATTCTTTTTCAAATCCTTCCTTCCAGATGCCCGACGGCTTCGTTCTGCGCGGTAAATGCTATTCGTGCGACCTTTTCCCCTCTCCTTTCTTTCGTCGAGAAAGATTCAAAGACCAATCTCGCCACCAAGGAAAATTATCCCGGACAAGAAAGAAGAAAAAAAATTTGGAAAATCGGAGGAAAAGGGGGAGAGAAAAAAAAGAAAGAAGGAAAGAAGAAACTGAAAGAAAGAACGGGGAGGTTTGATGGGAGCTGAGCTCCTGTCTTTGCGCTGCGCGTTATACATTACTATGCTTTCTCGAGGATAGAACCGGGAAGTGGGAGATACTGGGGTTGACTCAAGTTCGACGTCTTTACCTTCTTGTCTAGCATTGTCTCTGATCTCTACTTCTTTTTCCTGGCTCTTTCTCTTGTTCTCAGGACGACATTCTTGCCAGGGATTCCTGTTAACATTTGTTTCTCTTGTTTTCTTTTTTTACCAGATAAGACGGATTGGCCTCACGGCACCACCATGTTCGAAACGATTGGGGACTGAATTACGCGATGATACGATGCTTTCTTGTTTTCCTCCTGTTGTCTTTCCGGTCTGTTTTGCTCAGTCTCCTTCTCTTTTTCTTCTAATTTTTCTTTCCCTTTTCCAAAGCGCCCTTTTTTTTTCCCACCATTGTCCATTTGCATCCCAAGGACGTGATGATTCAACACCCCATTTTACACGTCGGCGGCTATATCAAGATTTGGGGGCTCGAGCGGGACGGGTACGAGGACGACGGCAGCATGGCAAATGTGGCTTACTGGGAAGGAGGCTGGCAAAATTCCTTTGTTGGTTCAACGGTAAAAGGAGCCTCGGACTTGGCTGATGGGTTGGTGGATATACGGTTCGGAACGGGCTTGCGTGAAGCTATATCGGGCGGCAGGGGGGCTTGTCAAAGGGAAGGTACTCTTGTGTTTTGAGGTTTGAAATTCTGTCCTATAGTGCGTGATAAACAAGACGTCAGTTGATTTTGGCTACCAAGGTTGTTTCCATGAGCGAAGTTTCAAGTGATGTGGCTGACTACCGTGTGAGGCTCGTCAAGAGGGCCTCGCGGCACATGTGGGATGCGCTGCAATGTGTCTGGTCGGCTGTTGGCTGCTTGGACGAGGAGAATGCAGCTTGGCCGAACACGCATTGTTTGTCCCGGCCGCGTCCATCCATCCATGTTGGCCTTGGTTCCCTAGCAGAAGCAGGTTTGTCCTGATGCGGCGTCGCCTCGCCGCTCTTGGTAAGGGACGAATCGTGTCCGCTTACTGGACTGGTAGCTGCCCGCCGCCCCTTGGACTGCGGACGTGCTTCGTTGCTACACGCCCCCATGCCAAGGTCAGAGGCACTAACAGGCAGAGATTGGAGACTAGAGTTGGAGACTAGACGGAAAGGAAGCCCCCGCCTTCTCTTCGCTCTCCAGCTTGTGTGATTGTGTACTGTACTTTGTATGCAATTGTACGAAAGGGGCCCCTCCCGCCCACTCTCCTCTCTCTTTCTCTGTGCTGTGGCGGGCCCCCCTGAAAAGGCCAGGACAGGGCGACAACGCACAACCCAGGCCGCAGCAACTTCTCGTCACCATCCACGTTATCATCACGTGGAGAGCATGGCCCGACTGCGGCTCTCTTTGCTGTCCCTCTTCTTGCCTTGGCCCATCACTTTTGCTTTCTGATGGGAATCGTCGATGGAGTAGGTGAGTACCAAGGGAAGAAGAGCAGCGAGAAGGGAGAAAGAGGAGTACGTCAAGGTGTGAATAGAGACATGAGACATGAGAGAGAATGTGTGCGTGTGTGCGTCTGTTTGAGGGTGTGAGAGAGAAGAGAGACTGACTCCAAGGTGGCAGGTGATCGATCCTCTGGCATAATCCATTCGCACGCGGTGGCTGGGGCAAATACAGAATGTCGGTCTGCAACCATCTGCAAGTACATACTCCGCACTTGCTTCGTGGGCACAAGAACACCTGTAGGCAGAGTGAGTATGCATGCAACTCGTCCGCACTTACGGGGCTCCTTGAGTCTTTGAATGGGAGATATGACAGTATGAAGCAGACGGCTGGACTCAAGGAGGGGGCCTCTGGGGCTTTTCTCAACTAGTCCTCGTCCTTCTGCAGACACGGTGATCGAATCAAACGAGGTATAGGGGTTCTCGGGGTTCTCAATGCGTGTAGAAAGAAGGCTGGTCCCTGTCTGGTCTTACTAGCAAAGACAGGGAGGGAGGGGTTTGTCAGGATTTTTTTTTTCTGCCGTTCTCCTCCTTTGACGCCAAAGAGACCTGCTGAGATTGGCAACGGTGGAATGGACGCTGCCCTCATACAAACGCCCTCGAGCCGTGATTCTGGCTGCCAACCTGCATGGCATGGAACACATCGCCCTCGAGATGCAACGGCCGGGAGAGATAACCACTGAACATGTCCGTCTCGAACAGAGAGCTCAGGAAGACAGGCGGCGGCCTTTAGCTAGATGTGCTAAGCTGTAGTGGGCGGCCCATTGCAGCAGGCCTTGACGGCTCTGCAGCTAGAGACTTTGATCCCGCGGCACCGGTCGGATCGCCTCGCCGTTTTCTGCCCCAATGGGCGCTCAACGGCCATGGAGAGCCTATAGGAGCCGTTGGACATGTGTTGTGTAATGCTTGGACGAGGTGTCTGATACCTGGAGTCGAATTTGATTATCCGTCTGCGAGGGCGGAAGGACTTGTAGACAGTAAGCCCGGCGGATCAGATCCAGACCATGACTCTGTTGACAGTGTGTGTGTGAGAGCGTGGCAGCAGAGCTGAGCCCAGTATGGGACCAGAAACTGACTGCCTGTCCAGAGTGGCTTCACAGTACAGGTATGTGGAAAGAGAACGCTATGTGGGAAGAGAACAGGGGGGGCTGATGCTGATGATGGAGTCAAGGGCTTGAGTTTGATTTTCCACAAACTTCCGAGCAGGCGGTTCTTGGTACTGTGATGAAGTCGAAGGAGCCAGGGCCAGAGAGACTTGTACCCAGTCAGCCGCCCAGCCAGTGAGTGCAATGACACGATGGAGTCGAGGGGTGGGAGACCAGTCAAAGGCAGCAGGGACAACCTGGGATCGAAGCAGCCGCTCACGAACTAGTAACAGCGCCGGTGGCGGCGACGGAGTCCAGGAGCACCATCAGACATCATGCCTGGAGCGGATGCGGACCTCCGGAGGGGTGAACGAAAGTAACAGTACCCAGTACAGCTGCCAGTACTGCGACTTAACTCTCTTTGACAAACGTGTTGAAACGCCCCCCTTTCGGAGCCAACACTTTGACAAGCCACAGCAGTCTTCTCTTCAGAAAGCTCTTTGGGCTGTGGCAACATTACCAACTCTGCCCATCCCGCTGCGAGAAAGCGAGACTCTTCATGATGGTGAGACGAGCAAAAGGGGGCGAGTGACGCTGCACCAACCATCTCGACGCCAGTATGAGTTTCGCCTCTTAGGCTGCGAAGAGGACGTCCTCGTTGGATCTAGTAGGCTTCAATAGAGACAATAGGGGGGTGACGACTGACGCGCACAGTTCTCCCTTTCTCTTGAGGCGAGTCAGCACGACGACGGCCCAGGCTTCGGTCAAGAGCAAGGAGGGTCCCGGTACGACGTTAGGGCCTCGCCGCCTCACCCAGGCGGACCGACGCTTGACAGGCAGCGCGCGAGACGGGTGGAACTTGCTGAGGCAATAGAGTTCGTCGTTGGCGGCAGCGGAACGGGTTCTCGTGGCCGCGAGCTTCAAGCGCGCCATCAATCGCATGCTGGCGCCTTTGATTTGCTGGCCAATTTTCGCCGGGGCATCGTCCATAAGAGTATGGGAGGGCTGAGGAGAGACCACCTTTTGGGGAGTGAAAGGAGTGGCTGGCGGCTGACGGACGGGCGTGTCTGCTTTGTGACTTTTCCCCCATCTTCTTGATTCGAGTTAGTGCTCCAGCATATTCTTGTGGCCGGCCTTGAGTGAGTGAGAGAGAGAGAGAGAGAGAGAGAGCACGTACTGCTTGTTACCCCGTTCCACTAGCCCACCTGCTAGGCCAAGTTCTCGTCCGGACTGGGTGGGTTGTGTGGACTGGGTGGTGACGTTTCTTTCCGCCGTTCTCGGAAAATGCCATGGCGAACACTCGGGAGAAGGCGGCAAACAGTTCGAGATGGTCGACCAACAATGGCCATAATGACAATAGCCGTATTCGTGCGACTTGACCTGGTCTCAAGTCTCGCGGACACTCGAGGAAACTCGGCCCGCGGACAAAGGGCGAGACGGGAACCAAGTGGCGGCTTGGGAGGCTGAATATCCGCATTTGGGTCGATGAAGGGGAGAGGCATGACGGGTACCTTGCAGTACTTCGTACTCGGGCATTTGGCTATGGAAGAATGAGTATCCTGTAGGCGCTCAGGTGCCAGGTGAGTTGAGGTAGGTACCTACCTTAGTACCTACTATAGGGACTCAGAGAGAGAGCGTAACGGTACAGCACGCGAGACTCCGGGGGGGACTTGTGGCTTGATGGCGTGTGGTGGTGGCGGTCGGGTAGAAGGTAGTAGGTATCGAGACATGGTAGCTGGGACTCGAGCTCGAGGCACTGTGTGAAGCAATTTGACGGGGAGATGTAGAGGAGGGAAAAGAAAGAGGCTGCGTTTCTCTTTGTCTGCGGTCTTTTGTGACGTGAAACAAGTCAAAAGGTCTCTAGAGTTGTGCGAGAGGGGAAGAGGCATGGCATCAAGAGGTACACCTGACCGAAGTAGAAATGGAAGGAATCACTAGGTGAAAAAGAGCCGAAAGAGAAAGAGGCAACTGCAGAGTAGGTACAGAATGGCACCCAAGGCAGTTGCTCGAAATGTTGGGCATCAATCTACCTTCCAGACAGAACCTGAGTGGTGATTTAGGAGACGAGTATCTCGTGATGCGATCGCGCCTGCCTGGTGCATAGGTAGATTGCCCGCAGTAACAGGCACGACACTGACGATTGCGTGAGGCCTGCCCCTTTGGCGGTGCCTCACCATACGTCTGCCCGCTGGAGATGGTCGTACCTTCAGGGGTCTTTTGATTATCGGGCTATGTTTCTTCGATTTTCCAGCAAGAACATTTTGCAATCTTCGTCATTCCTACAGTAGGCTTCTCTGCGGAAAAAAGCCCCCCCCCCCCTTTTTTTTTTTTAAATTGGCTGTTCTCTTGTCTTAGATATTTGGCATCAGATGCCGCAAGCTCGCCATGAATGGAAGACGTTACCACATCAAAGGTGCGAGTAGTACATAGGCGGATGGCTTTGCTCAAAGCATAGATTCATATGGGGGAGAAATAGAAAGCGTACAATAAAGATTGAAAATACAACTTCTCCGTGATATCACTGCTGACCTGCATCCTACCGGATTCAGTGCCTGGTATGAGCCGAATCGTCAGGGGGTGGGGGGCTACGACTGGAATGCAAATGACGCTTTCGGCTCTAGTACCGCGAAGCACACAACTTTACATCTTGGAAGAATGATAGAATGGTTGCCGATTCTCTACTTCTCTCGGGCTCCCTCATCTGCTCGCCTTTGACTTGGCTTGCTTTCCACTTCCGGCGTTCTACCTACAAAGTGTGGCTGGCAAGCGATGAGCTAACAACACCCGCGATGAAGAGTCCGATCCAGGAGGCGCCCGTCATGCTTTCGCCACGTAGAGGAGGTCTGAACCCTATCCGACATTTCCCTTTCAACCAAAGCAACCTGCAGCCGCGAGGACTGACCTGTTCAAGCACGGCGCCGCCCGAAATGGCCCGACACCCGAGAGTAAAGGGGGTCCCAAGGACCAGTGGGCGCCTCCTTCGACCGAGAACGAACTACGGGGAGAACCTGAAGCAAGACGGAGTCAGGAGGAGGGGAGTAAGAGGGGGGAGAGGAGGGCAACTAAGGAGGTTCGACGCCGGCGTGCCCGAGCGTGGGGACTTTCTCCGTGTCCAGCTTCTCGAGGAGGGTCTTCCGCTGTCGTCGAGAGGCACTGTATCCCTCCTGCCCGGCAAGAAACGCAAGGGGAGGAGAGGTTCTCCTCCATCAGTCTTGTCGGCAGTGTCAGATGTGGTGTCAACGGGCTGAGGTGAGGTGAGCACGGGATGCTTCATCCATCATATCACGGGAGCGGTGTTGCAGCTGTCAACGGAGTTGTGTCACTTCTCCTAGATACATCCCACAACTTGGGTAGCTGGGAAAGAGTTTTCTCCCGTCCGCCCATTCATCGAGACACCCCAAGCCATCCAATCCGCCCACTCGACGCCATGTCCACCCATCCAGTGCCACGCACGCCTCTCCGTTGGAGGCGAGCTGTGCAACTCAATCGAGTTAGAGCCGGGTGCTCTACTCTCTAGGAAGCCTTCTGTACAAGTATACCTTCCTTACGCAAGATAGAGTGGCTTCTGGCTTCGGGTGGGCAGCCTAGGATATCTAGCAACGCATGTGGCAGCATTCGCCGAAGAGTGTCATGTGCTCAAATCGCACGAAAGTGATAACAGTCATTTCTGGTTGAAAGGGCGCTGCATCGAGGTGGCGGCTGTTGAGGGTAGAGGTAGAGACGTCTGCCTGTGGCGCGGGCTTTGTGATCTTGCGGATAGCCCCAAGCATCGGTGGCGTCCCTCAGATGGTGGTTGGTTTCCTCGTCTGGATCTTCTTCCCAGACTAGTTCTTCGACAGGCGGCTGGGCCAAGGCTATGAGGATCCAGTCTTCAACGTCCTCGATCATGATGATGACCAGACTCTGAACATCGTCGGGGAACTCTCGAAGCTGCAAGAGAAAACCGCGGAGGTCAAGGTCCGGCTCATCCATCACGGGAATCTGCCACAGGAACACTGCAGAGTGGACGTTGGCCAGAAGTCAGGGCGAAGTCCTCGAAGAAAAGGAGAGGCCGTAAAAGTGCCTTACCTGAGGATCAGTCAAAGGAAAATCAACAACTCTCCTTATGTTGTGACGCTCTTCTAGGGAAACCGAATATCTGCTTGGAAACGTGCAATAGGGTGCTGCTAGGGTTGTTTGAGCTTGCAGGGCTAACGATGCTGGAAGAGAAAAAGTTGGTACTTGAAGTTGGAATTTCAAAGACGGAGGGAGGATTTTTGCCTGTGCTTGACTTTCTCGCTTGTTCTTTTGTTGCG
>LFMI01000127.1:0-20756 GCA_001050175.1 Trichoderma parareesei | reverse complement strand
GGGGGGGGGGCGCGGCTGCCACTGCATTCACCGCAACGCTGACCAAAACAGCCAGATGAAATATGCCTTAGTGGAAGCACGTAGAAGTGGTCATCCATTCATGTTCGAGGCTGCCAAACGTGGGCGGATGGAATAGAGCTGGAAATCATTTTCCTGAGGATACACTTGTTCTCTGCTGGCTGCCTACGAGACTGTCAAGGTGGTTGATGTCGATATGTACTGTATCTGGAATCAGGTTGATGCGTCTAATGTCCCGCTAATGACGGCTCGTCCCTTTGCTCTCGCCAAAGGGGAGGTTTTGGGCGTCATTCGAACCAATCGGCTACAGGCTGGGCTTCTTAGTGATTGCGGGCTAACTGGAACAAGTTGGGTCATCGGCTTGGTAGCAGGGATGGAAGATGCTATGCAGAGATCGACGGGTTGGGGGATGTCAGGAGACAGACAGCTTTATTGCAGTAGAGACGTCGAGAAATGCTTTCTGATAACGAGGCTAGCAGCTCTGAAAAGAACATGGGCAACCTAGGTAACATGGCCAAGATGGCATGACAGCGGGTGGCGAACCCTGTCAACTTGCTGAGAATCCACCATCCATATATCTTTGGCCCTCTGCCTGTCCACAGCAGAGTCCGCTGCGTTGTCGAGAGTGATATTTTGTCTTCCTTCGAACTGCTTTACTAGCAGTCAACCGGCTTGTATGCTGGGGGCAATGGAAAACGCAGAACCAAAAAGAAAAACATCAAGGCTCAACATATGTCGTAGCCGTCGTGAGGAGCTTCCCGCACTGTCTGGGCATCCAGCATTGACGTTTCTCTCCGCCTCGAAGAGTGGAAGGACTTAGATGAAGGGAAAGGCAGTCAGGAAGGTCAGAAGCTGTTCCACAACCACTCCGGCGATCATGCAAGACGCGTCTGCAGTGCTCCAAGTGACCACATGACCCTATAGTCACGAAGCGTCAGTCGGTCGTATATAGTACCTCGCAGAGGCCAAGAAAGAAGAAGAGGATCGAAGATGACGCAGCTGGATGCTGCCAAAGCATAGGGAGATCTTACAACAAGGCAGGTTCCCGTGTGAAAGGCTGCAACAAGCACGTAGACGGCGAGAAACTGCAGTTTGAACACTGCCCAGTTTCCATTCTTGTTTCCCGTCAGCCGGCTATGCGTTGCTTTGATTTTCTTATAGGCAACCGACTTACCTCACGCCAGGCTCGCGGAAGCTGGACAAAGAACTCGTTGACAAACTCGATCAGGGCGTGAGGCATCTTGATCTCGGGAGACGAGGATGATTCGCAAAGTTTGAAGGAACAAAGTTGGATGCAGAGTGGCTGCAGACGAACGGTGCTTTTGGTAGGTAGGTTAAAAGTGCAAGAAACGAAACTACTCTGGATGGTTCTGTGGAGGTTTGAAAGATTGAGCATCGTAGAGGGAGCAGCAGGCAGCTGTCGGATGGCAATAACCACAGAGCATCACGTGAGGTGCCGGTTCCAGGGGCTTCGACCACCTGCACCTATCGGACGAGGATTATTCTTCGATTATTATTATTATTGAGAGAATTAGAAGAGATATTGTCTAAATTACCCAGCATCTGTATTGCCATAAGCTCTCTGTAGGTACTTGCTAGACTGGTTCAGTGTGCAGCTTGAGAATGCTACTTCTTCTCCCAAGTTGGTGCATATCCCTACGTTGAACATCTGTAGAAGAAGCTCCTGATTGATACCAGGGCACCATTTGTAGATTTATCGAGGAGCCGCATCTCTAGGAAGCTTCATTTAAAAGAACAGAAGGAAAAGGAAAAGGAAAAAGAAAAAGAGGATCCTTATCATAAAGCGCATCCCTGGGACGAGCGCGTAGTCCTCTAGTATCGTGGTATCCCATCCATAACGCCCATTATAACCACTGCGGGACTCCCATTAGAAGAACAAAAGTGCAGAAGAGGAACATCAAGACTTCTTTGCCTTGGTCCATCCATTCCCCCTTCTTCGCGTCTTGCGAGCCTGCGTCGTCGTCTTCTTCTTCTGCACGCCTGGCTGTCCCCGCCGTTTGGCGTCTTCTTTCTTGACAGACTCGATCCGCATCTCAAGCGCTTCCTTATGAGCAACGACGTCCTGGTAACCCTTGTAGATGTTGGCTCTTCTCTCGTCGTAGCCAGCATCCGCTCCTGAGGCATTCGTCTCTGCGTTTTGATGGCCGTCTGGCGGCGAGAAGCCCAAGTCATGCAGCAGCTTCAGCATCTGCTGATGTATCCCATGCACAAGTTCCAACTCTTCCAGGAGCCCCAGCTGCTCGTTTGTTTGCTTTCGCATATTGAATGCTCCGCGTAGTAGTAGACTTAGTCCTTGGCGAGATTCGGAGGATATCGCATCGATCAACGTAGATAGTAAGGGAGATTGTGGTCTTCGTGTGCGAGGTCAACCTATCATCAACGATCAAAAATGACCACCAGAAGGGAGTGTACGAGTGGGCTTACCGTAGTATGATTACCGAGAAAGACAGACAGAGAACTAACCAGCTTGGTAAACAGATCCGACATATGATTTCAAATGATGTTTGCAAGACAAAAGGGAACAAGAGAGGACTCGCTCGGCCTTGTAGGGTGCTTTAGGGCATGCTCCCTGAGAGCTCCGGGTGCGGTGCGTGTCACCGCCTGGCAGATTGTCGAAAGCTAACTCAGCAGGCCTCCTGAACACGAACATGACTGGCAGACTCTATTTTTGCCTTTTGAACGCGGCCTTAAAAGAATAACACTACTTTTGTTTGTTTGTTTGTTTGTTTGCTTGTTCGCTCTCAAGAGTTCAATCATTGTGCCTCAGGCCTCCACCATGTTACTGGCTGAGGCCCGGTGATGCAGGCAGACGGCACAAAGAGAAAGAAATGCAGCAAATGGTCAGTCTCCAAACCAGGTCGCTCGGGCGCGGTCCTTTGACGTTTTCTATTGTGAACGACATTCTATTGCATCTCTTCCACTTTACTTCTCCTCTCAAAGCAAAAGGAGACCTTTAATATTCCCTTCACAAGTCATCGTCGTGCCAATGCACGCTAATTACCTCCTCATAGATTCGACGACTTTCATGGGTGAAAATCGATATCAGAGACTTCTCTCGAGCGTTGCAGACGTTGGTCTACCAATCCAAAACCATCCCCTATAGGTCCTTCTACTCCCATACTCTTTTGCTCGCGTCGTCGCGTTTCTTATGCTCGAAAAGAGTACCATACTTTCCTCATCCGAGTCATTTGACCAGGCGTGAACTCTCTGTAGCAGGCACTGTCGGGTTCAGGTCAGTATGTACACACAACACCATGAATGAAAATCGCCAGTTTCAGTCAGACAAGGCAATGCTTCCGACTCACTCGAATGAATAATCCATAAAGTTGTGAAAAGCATCCTGGCCAGGTTGGTTAGGACAAGAATCTTGTCCTTCAGGGGGGCATCCGTCCGATGCGGCCGCTTGCGCAGGCGTATCGTCAACATAGTCGCCGTCGCCATCACAACCCCCTTCAAAGGTGTGCCATAGCCCAAACCAGTGCCCGACCTCGTGGGTTACCGTCTTGCCCAAGTTATAGTTGACTGCACTGCCGCCTGGGACAGTATCTGAGCGAATGGTGCAGCCATCTTGCAAGAAGCCGTTGACGAGGTCGTCGCCTGTTGCTGGCATCGAGCAGAAGCCATAGTATTGGAGCGTGGGGACGAAGTAGAGGTTGAGGTCTCCATAGTTGCCGCTGCGAAGCTGGTGCCACATGCCGTGGAGATCAGCACCGTTCGCCCATGTGGCGTTGCTGGCTCGATCGATGGTCTTCAAGTCGAAGAATATGCCGGCCGGCGCATAGTCCGCACTGAGGACTTCAAGTTGCTTGTGAACGACGTCGTCCTAGGTATTTAGTGTCGCTTTGTTAGGCCACACTTGCGGGAACCTTGGAATAGGGGAGGACGGGGAAGAGAACTGCGACATACGCTGATATCTCCCGTTGTATCATCCTGTGACCGTGTGACGATGTGAATATGCACATTGACGTTGATCTTTGCGACAGACCTTTGGCCTAGCATCGAGTCACCGGCCTCTTCCTCCGCAAGTCGTTTGGACTGCGCCATGAACCCGGCATTGGCTGTAGCGCCGCATCTGAAGTCGCTAGAGTTCGTTGCGCCTCGTGTGATTGCCAAGGTAAAGGTCGGCATCGCCATGGTGGCCGCTGCAAAGAGGTTCAAAATGAACATGGTGAGAACAGTATCCGCACAATTGGCGTCATCTGCCAACAGTATAGGGGGGAGGGGGACGATGTTGCAGGAGTGAACAACGAGCAGGCTTGGCTACAGCCAGGGCCATACACATGATGTAGACGGAGAAGGGGGAATTTCCGGTGGAAGAGGCACACAGACAGACACATGCACAAACAAAGATTGATGAAAAGGAAAGGGATTCAAAAAGGCAAGAAACCAGGAGGGAGTACTCGAGCAGTAAGGTAGGTACCTTAGGTTATGCAGCTGGTGTCCTTCGCTAGCACAAAGTATGATAACCTGAAAGCCTCAAAGTCGAAAATTGAGTTCCATAAGGTACCGGGCTTTACCTGATATGGCGGAGATACGATACTGACTCGACACCGTAACTGCTCTGCTTCAAGTCTTGGGTAAAAGGCAGCAGTCGATGGGCACCTGTAGGTCGACAATGAAGTATCAGTAGGTAAAGTAGGTACCTAGATTCGATGTCTGCCTGGTCCATCAGTCAGAGTCTCTCTCTGCTCCGCGATGGAAGGAGTGTCTCTTCGTCAGAATCGGCTCTTTGGCTTCGGAAAGCCCTGGAAAGGAGTTTGGCGCAAGAGGACGGGACCTGGCATTTGGGCGAGCCCATGACGTGGATGACGGCTAAAGGCGTCTTCGTCCCGCAATTTTCCAGGGCATGCCATTCGAAGCCGCGGCGATGATCAACTGTAAATATGATGGTGCTAACAAAGGCACAATGCTGATGGATGGTGGGAGGATGAGTGAATGGACGAGGAACAATGGTAATGGCCATGCCCTGCTCACCGCCTGCGAGAAAGAGGTTGATCAAGGTACCAGCTTTCTATACTGAACCACGCTTTTTCAACGCTTTGATCTAGGGATTCTACCTAGATGGATTGCCTTATCATTCTCCGAAACAGCCGTCAACATCTAGCACCGCCAGACGAGCGGTTCAAGGCTCCTCATCAGTCTTGGTATATTCGATCGAGATGCTCAAACAGCAAGGGGATCAAACAGAAACACAGCCCGACTATCTACTATGCAGAGATACTCGTCTTTCCTCATCATCCGTGTCCTGTCTCCCAACGCCGACGTCAAGCCAGTCGCCTCCCATCCTCCTACGCTGTACTCGAGTTTCATCAACAGATCGCCAGCCATCTTGCCTGAACCGCCTCCATAAATTGATCATCAGAAGCCCTTGTTCGTATCTGTAGGGGACAGCTGATGATACATGACCCTTCATTGCAACATGGGTCCAGACTCACAAAGGATCCTTCACCGAGCCATGTCACATACGAGACATGCCACAGTCCCATGTATGCCGGCTCGCAATCACATTCTAGAATTCCACATATTGGCCAGTTCCACGCTGCGTTAATTCGGCATTGAGCCGCGTTTCTGTTTCGGATAGACGAAACTAGACGACATGTATTTCTGTCTGAGCCATGAATCGCTCGCATCCTCGCTCAACGTTGAAAGGGTATCCCGTCAAATAAAAAGGGTATTGCAAACGCAATGGGTAGTCTGGGACAAAGCAAGCGCAGATATTGTGGGCGAACAATGCCTGGAGATAGGAGATACTGTTGCAATCGCAAAGTCAAAAGAAAAAGAGACATCTTACAAAGCCAAAGAAGAAAAAAAAACCCCCCATCTGGAGAGAACCCCCTTTTCATCTCAATACCACGCTGAGGTAGTACTAATCCCATGATCGTGTTCGTCCTCCTGAGCAGCCAATAACGAACACCACATCAATACCGATACATGGGTTCCTTGCTATTCTTTGGAGGAGACGAATAAAGGTCCTCGTCGTCTGAAACTTGGTAGTCGGGGTGCGGGTTGTGTGTCGAGTAGTCCTCGGAAGCGACGCCGGACCCAGCAGTGCCGTGTGTGGACGACCCGTCTCGGTGGCTGTTCATCCCAAAGCCTGGGTGAAAGGGCTCGTCTCCGGGAACAGCGAGCTGGCCGCTGGGGCTCGGGCCAGCGGGCTGCGGATCACGAAATGGGTCCTCCTGCAACGATTCCGGCTCAGGGGGTGGCGCCCTGCCCCGGCCCGGGTCCGACTGCTGGCCGGCGTTTGGTGGAGGATGGAAAGGAGAGCTGTACATGTCCGTGTCTTTGCCCTTTCCGTTGCCGCTTGGGACGTGGGAGAAGGGCGCGGGGCTAGAGGTTGACGATGATGGCCCGGCAGCGGGGGCCTGCCATCCCTGAGCGCCATTGGGGCCGCCTGAGCCGTGGGGGGATTGCCGCTCAGGGGCGGGCGACGGGTTCTCGGATCGCTCGTTGAGGCCCAGCTGTTTCCGGGCGCTGAGCACGGCGCGCTGGTGCTGGCTGAGCGCAGTCTGCAGCTGCTCGTTGGTGTCGATGAGGCTCTCCATGGTATCGTTGTCCGGCGCGGGATCCGTCGACGACATGTACCCTTGGATGCTCCTGGCGGCACTCAGGCAGCGATTGGCAAACTCCTTGACCAGGTCGTTTTCGAGCAGCTCCACGGGCGGCGAGTTCATGACAAGCTGTTCCAGCAGCTTGGCCGAGGACCGCGCTTCCTCCAACCTGCTCGTCAGCTCGACGGGCTCAGGCAGTCGGTAATTGCTATGGTGCCTGGAGAAGTAGTTTTGCGAGTGTCCATTGTAGGACTGGGGCGTCGAGGACTGCGCAGGGCGCTGGGGCAGTGTAGGTGCTCGACCCTATCGCCATCCGTGTTAGCAAGCCGTGTTTCTCTTCGACTTTGTCAGGCTGCCAGCACTGTGAGGGAACCTACTCCATGCTGCTTGATCGCCTTCTCCTTCTCCTCTTGCCACATGGTGATGATCAGGGTCAGGTTCGTATCGTAGAATTTGGAGCGCTCAAAGTCATCGAGAGTGTCCATGAGAATCTGGCGCACGCTGTTGTCCTTTGTGCTCTTGAGCAAGGCCCGAGCCGTGTCTACAAACTTGGTGTCGAAGTTTCTGGTGAAGGTCTCGCCCGGGTTGTCGGCCAGTATCCGCATCAGCATAATGGCGTTGTACTGCCATGACGGCCGCGACGAGTAGTCTTTGGCAAGATATTTGCGGATGATGCGCGCGCATTCGGCGGCGGCGGTGGGCGAGGACTCGGCCGCATCGACAATCGGCGGGAGGAAGAGCACTTCCTCGCTCTACACAGGAGGAAGTACAATAGCGTCTGTTAGCCGTGTGTCGCTCGGCGGCGGCTTGCTGCTCCCTTGAACGTACCTTTGCGGTTCCGCCAGATTCGCAGAATGCTTTCTAGTGAGGCTCAGTCAGCCCAAAGGCGCGCGTCATCACCCGTCGAGGCCGCTCCGCCGTCGACAGGGCAAGGGACAGACAAACATACCACGCTGTTGTGGGCTGTCACCTCTGGTGTCTCTCCTGGTGTCGTCGCAGCAGAACGATCGGGGCTGCCTATCGCTGAAGACGCAAGGGGAGAATAACCGTTAGCCTCAGGAAGCTCCGGCAGGTTTCTTAGGGTTCGGGGGAAGACACAGAGGGCGGCGCATCGCACGTCTGGGCGCCCATTGAGTTGCTATGCGAGCTTGGGTTGAGGTAAATCAAAGAGAGCAAGTAGCACGTACCTGTCCTTTTCCTGATGCTCCCCAGCATCTTGTTCACGGAGAGGCCCTTCATCGACTTCATCTTGAGACTGTCTGATTCCTATCTGGCGCCCTGGGTCGAGATCGCGAAGCACGGACAACCGGCCGAGGTCGAAGCGCGTTGGGCGCCTTTTGCGGGGCACAAAGAGGAAGAGAGTAGACGCAGAGAGGCAGAGGACGATGGGAGCTGATATCACAAGCGGGAGGCTATTGCCTGCGTCATTCGAAATCAAGACTGCAGAGGCGGCCAGCAGAGAGTGCCCATATGTGTAAGTCAAGTTGTCGAGGAGGCGGGAAACATGCAGACGAAGGCGGGAGATTGGAGGAGTTTGTCGATTTCTGGGGGTGTGAGGCGAGGTTTCTCGGTGGTTGCAGTCTTGAGCTTGTTTAGGCTTGGGGGGTTGCAAGTCTGTAGTAGGCTGTAACCTGGTAGGCAGTAACAGGCTGCAGCGTGTGACAGGTGAGCTGTTCTGGTGTCTCCAGGCTCGCACTACCCTCACCTGTAGGTATGTACCTTACCTGGTACCACTGGAAGATGACTCGTTCCTCACGACTGGAGGAACGGGAGTGGCTTGAACGCCTGTAGCTTCCGGGGCCAGAGCCTCGGAGATATCATGCGTTCATGCAAGAGACTCTGAACCAATGGATCGGGGCACTTGTTTGTTATGTCCGTCCCCCCTTGTGTTTGATTTTCGCATCATTGTTTGCTACCCGTTTCCTACACAGGATGTGGTTTCAAACCGTCCCGTCTCGGATCCTTCAGGCTGCCTGTTCCTCTATCTGGCCCACCCCTCTGTAGCTGCCTGGTCCTGTCTCAGAGGGGAGTGGAGGTCTTACTTTTCTCCAACAAGCCCAACGATGACTGGAGATGCGGCTTGACGTCGTTTCCGGTCGTTTTGCTGAAGAAAAAATCGGGGTAGGGCCATTGACGACCCTTGAACTTGGTGGCACCAGCCGCGTAACGTCAATGTGAGGCATCCACCAATGGCCAAGCAAGGGTCCTTGGAGTAGGCGCTTGGCGCAGCGTCGACATATTCCGTGAGCTCCGGCTTGGCCCTGGTAACCTACTTATGCTGTAAGAGCTGCTGTCTGCTAGTGATTCGGTATTACTACTAGGTACTTGCAGCTGCTGATGGGAGGCTGATCGCCAGCATCACGGCATCCAGTGTGAGAATCAAATCGATCTCCCTGACGAATGGATCTGCGTAATGACTGCGGCGCAGCTGGATTTCCCCATCAATCTAGTAGGTTATTAGGTAGTCCTTTCGATAGGTACTTGGCTGCGCTAGGCTAGGAGTGACATTCCCAGGTACCGGGCCCATGCTTCCCCAATCAGTTCGTTCTCAACCCTCTTCTAGTTGCCAAGTTGAAGCGATGGGCTTCATGCTTGTCGATTACCGATGCCTTGGTGCAAGTGCTTTCACAACATGATGGGCAGTATAACAATGGCCAGAATCTCATCCGAGTGGCTCTTCACAGCATAAGGTAATATAAGAGATGAAGAAGAGGACGGATGGCGATCAATCTTCTATTGAGTTACCTATGCATCACAATCTCCGCGGTCTGGTAGTAGCTATCTGCTACTTTCATGGCACCCACGAGCTTTGACAACAGTACCCAAGGTTGCGAAGAAAACATCTGAGTGGCTTTCAATCTCACCTCTCCCCAGCACATTAGCAGCGATGTGACCGCTGAGAAGAAGAAACAAGGAGAAAAGCCACCGGCAGCCCAGTTCAGCTGCTTCCAAGCCATCGCCTTCGTCTGTTCCCTTGGCATTGACCGTGGAGGCCGCCATGTGCCATCTCGAAGCAATCAGGTCTGCACAGCCTCACGGCCTGCGTAATCAAGAACTGCTTGCTCCCAGTATTGTACGTGTGCACATGTAGGGCATGGTGGAAAGAAGCCCATTCGCCTCAGCCTGTCGACAGTAGATTGATGACAGCAAAGAGCCTGGGTTGTTGTTCGGTACCTGATACCTCACGCATGCCATTTCCAGTCCTTCACTACCTAGTATGTAGCCGTGACAGTCTTCCAGTGGACACCAACTCTCGAACACAAACGGTCCAGTGGGCTGAATAGTTCCTCATGATCCAATCGTCAAGTGCGGTTCAGAAACGCTGTTACTTCGAATGGTTTGCTGGCTGAGTGAGCACCCCTTGGGATTCATAGGCCTGGCAGTCGCAGTGTTCAAAATGTAGGGCGGACCTTTGTCGGCCCTTTGGGCCATTTCTGCTAAAGGGCAAAGAGGAAGCAAGGGAGAGTGAGAGGAGAATACTGCAGTCTCGTGAGTGCCATGCTTCTATCATGCGTCTTCATTCGTCATCCTCCTCGTCATCAGAAAGGTCTTCCACAATGAGATTGCCAGACTTGCCAATCGCTTCCAGCAACGTCGCGCTCGTGCTCGGCTCGTACACCACACGCGGAATGGTGGATGCTATTCGGAACTCGTACTTGTGCTCGTAGCCATCTGGTTTCTCCACCTGATCCTCCTCCAGGGTCTCTCCGCGCAAGATGTCTTGGCACTCCACAAATGCGTACAGCTCTTCGACGGGGGCGTCTTGCGGGAAACGCCGGACGATTCTCTCTCCCCCGAGATCTTCAGGCATCTTGAGAGCAATCCGCACAACCTTCCTGTCGCTTGCGGGGGGCTCGGGCAGGATTTTCGGGGCCCTCCATGACTTCCACTGGCGGCGTTTCTCAGCCCGCTCGGCAGCTGCTCGTGCCTCCTCCGCAGCGCGCTTCTCTGCCGCCGCCGCGGCTGCAGCCGCCTCCCTCCTCTCTCGCGCGCGCTCCCTGTCAATGGCCAATGATCGTTCATAGGCCGAATCCTGCTGGTCGCGTAGACTACGAGCCAGCTCCTGCGAAGCCCTTTCGGCTCGTACCCTGTCCAGGTCGGAGCCGTATTTTTCCATGGCTGCTTGCAGTTCCGACAGGTATGTGGAAGCAGGCATGGGGCCCACCAATCGCTTGACAATGCCCATACGAGTGCTGCCCTCCTTCGGGGTCAGGCACACCAGGGCCGAGAAGGGATACTTTGTGCAAGCATATTCGACAGCTGCTTGGTACGCCTCTGAATCCAGAACATTACCACCCCAGAGTACGATGTTATTGGCTGGGTCGTTCAAGAACTCGACAACCTCCGGGGCCAGCAGTGTGTCCCTGATGAATGGCCCGGTATCATCGTGTTCGGGGGACAAGAGCAGGACAAGGAGAAACTTGAGGTCCTTCTTGGCCAGGTCGTGGGCCTGTGCTATGCCGCCCTCGAAGAATGACAGGCCATTCGCTCCATACTCCTCTTCAAACTCTCGCCGGAACCTAGCTGCCGCATCTCGCGGCATGAGCATCCGGCGACCGCTCGGGCTTCGAATCCCCGTAGAGATTCCCGTCGTGACGGTCCGCGGCCGCAAGGACGCAGGCAAGAACGCCAAAATGTAACCAATCGTGCGCAGGAGAGTCGAGGCCACACGCCAGCCCCAGCTGAAGGGCGTCAGCAGGAGGCCGAGTACCCATGGCGTCCGGTGAACCACGGGAGGAGCGGGCACGATCCGGGGAGCGACGTCGGTTCGGTTTCGCCGGCTCGCCGCAGATGGTCGGTCTGGCGCCTCCAGGAAGCTCTCCTGCAGATTCTCGTGGCGTGCGGTTGAGCGTGGAGCTTCCTGGGCGGCCAATGCCTCGGCTACCGGGTCGGCTGTCTCGCCGTCGAAGAACTTGGTGATGGCGATCTGGACGGTGCCGCGGATGGTTAGTTAGTGACGTTGATGAACGACCGATTCTGCTCGAGGTGAAGGAGAAGGCTGATTTCAATGAGAAATGAAGTCGCAGCTTCAGCCGTACCTGCACGTTCCATTGGGACCGTGTCAGCAGCGGAATGGCATCCTTTGCTTCTTGGTTTGTGAGTTGCATAAACTGCTGCAAGGCGTCTTGCTGGCTTGGTGACAGCTGTCCCGTATCATCTGCCGTGTCGGCCATCGTCGGCAAGTACCTCGGTCGACGACCGGAGACGAGAGGCTAGGGGTAGTTGGACAACTTCAAGATAATCATGTATCTTGCATGTATATTTTGTGTCTGCTGGTTTTGCACAGAGCAACGCAATGGGTTGGTGATTTTGTGGTGATGGTCAGCGGTCGCGTGGTCAGTTGTAAGATGCAACGAGCTTCAGGTGAGGTAATCCGATGTCGATAAAGGTATCCCATATGTCCATGTACCATGGAGCTCCACCGCCTTCACTGGCAGCAATAGCGGCCCGGGCTTATCAAGGCCGCCTGTCAAGCTTGTCGGCCAGTGCCTGCAGGTGCGTCAGGCTGCATTACCTCATCGCCATAGCGGAGCCCAACAACTCGCCATTATTACACTGGCTGTGAGTGAAGTTGCACCACAGATTACTTAAGGTCCACTCATTGATGCATGAAGATGCAGTAAACCTGCTGGGAATTAAGATTGGCGGTGTTTCTTCCTGAGCCATCATTTCCCTCTCTTGCTCCATCAAGCTTCCCTAATCGCTCTGTTTAGGTACTACCTTAGGTGCTTCTCGCTAGGTACCTAAGCAGAGGTCGGGTAGCGCGCTCATTGGCACAATATCCTACCTGAGGACCTGCATTGCAGACGTTGATTACCTAATTGCCTGTCTGCAACCTTTACGTTGTCAGATCCATTCGCTGTTCGAGGCAGACTTCAAGTTGCCTGAATGGTTCAATGATCAACTGTAAAAGGCAAAGTTTGGTTTCCATGTAAGGCATATGTACGATCTGAACTTCTCATAAAGAGTCACTTGAAAAAGGATTTGCCATCCGCTTGCATGCTCAAATGTCCTCTGCGTTGCCGGGCGACCTTCTAAAACTGCGTTCGCCAGCCTTGCCGGACAAGTGCTGGCATGTCGCTTGGGCCGGGCTCCTTTCTCGGCACAACTCCGGCTAGCAGCTGCGTCTGACGTCCGCCATAGTCCCAAGATGGCGGCGCTCTCCCCACTCGTCCAGAGACACCAACTCGATCCGCGGCGACTGAGGCGCGGCTGTTCGTCACCAACTTCTCGCTTCCAGCCCTTTCCTGCCCCAGCCGGGCGTAGAGTCACCTTCACCTCCGTCCATGGGCGCGACGCCGCCCCGATCAATTGAGCCATGGGAGACGATTGTCGCCATCCAGTATGTTGGTAAACAGAAAAAAACACAAACAATCCAAAGCCACCTCGATCCTTCCTCGTCCCTACCTACCTAGGTATTCACCTACCTACCAATCTACAAACCTACCTTACCTGCATACCTACCTACATACTCTCCGTCTTCGTCTTCCGTCCTTGCTCGTCTTTCTTCGCTATTCCCAGCTTCCGCTTTCTACCCTATGTCTGTCGCTCTGATCTTGCTCTTGCCTTCAAACAATCCTCGCACCTTTGCAAACACTGCGCACTCGCTACCTACCTATCTAGTCACCGACTCGTTGTCGCCGTTTCCTGCCCTGTCTACAAAAGCCGAAATCGCAAAGCTGATTCCACCACCAGAAGTCGTAAATCCGGCCCAGGGGACGGCACCGATACTCTCTTCTGGAGACAAAACTGATCACCAATGGCGACATCGCGATACCAGACCGCCGAGATGCGGCGCCAGGTCGGCTCTCCAAGGCCCAAGACGCGAGGTGGGTTGTCTCTCTCTGGATCGCATTGCCATCGCCCAAGCGATCCCGGCTAACTTGGCATCGGCGCAGACACAAAAGATACACTCTGCCGAAATGTCGTGATATACGGCCATTGCCGCTACCAAGAGCAAGGGTGTGCCTTCTCGCACGACCCCAACAAGGGAAACTCGAATTCGCACCAGCAAGACAGGTAGGTGTTGATAACCAGTGTCCATCCATCAGTCGCAGCGCAGGAGAGCAACAGGACGATCATCACCTTCAGCTCGGCGGAGGAGGCTGTTACACAAACGCACATACCCGGCGCTGTTTCACCCGTGCTCAGCGTCGTCGATGCCAATATCCGATACCGCCTGCTTCTGGATTCGCATGATATGCCTAGAGCTAACCATGCCTCTGCCGCTACAGCTCGAAGAAGGCTCTCAATGTCGAGTCGCCATCCTTCACACCGTCGACTCTCCAGACAACAACCGCAACCTCCAAGAAACCTACCTTCTCCTCGCAAGCTGTTACCGCCCCCTCCTTCACTCCCCGTGGCTTAGGAGGTGAGAAAGACCGGCATACAACCCCGAACAGATCTACCCAGTACTAATCACCCATCGCATATAGCCACCACGCCATCTACTCTGCCGGATTCGGAGGCACAAATGTTCAATCCCGCCACTATCCGGGAATTCACACCAGGTTTCGATCTCAGTTCATCTACTGTACGTTTCCTCTCTTCTTGTCACCATGCGACTCCCGCTAATATCCTTACAGACTACTCCAGCAAACGGCACATCGCAAGATGGAAGCGTCGGCTACGATGTATTCAACATGCCAAGCCAAAACTTGGCTACCACGCCATTCAATCCCTATGCAGAGGATCATAGTGCCATAACCGGCGCGCCATCGACATATTTCCAACCCCAAAACGCCTTTGCGGCGCCATTGCAACCTTTGCAGCACCATCTCTACGCCCCAATAGGGCCCTACCGAGAAGACTTGATGCCGTACCATCGTCTCACCCACGACTTTTTTGTGCCAGAAAAGCTGCGAGAGGAGCTGCAGAAGAAGTCGGAAGCGGCCATGCAGGTGTTGCCCAATTCCCAATTGCCCCAGCTGGACAGCTACCATTCCCTGGTGCCCCTGGACACGACACACCGCAAGAATGCAAACACCTTTGGGTACCCCAGCTGGGTGTACAAGGCCACATCATCCAAGAATGGTAACCTTTATTGCCTGCGGAGACTGGAGGGGTTCCGCCTGACAAACGAGCATGCCATTCGATCCGTCAAGGAATGGAAGCGGGTCGAGAACGCCAACGTTGTCAGGATCCACGATGCCTTCACAACTCGAGCGTTTGGAGACAGCTCCCTCATCTTCGTGCAGGACTACCATCCCCTCTCAAAGACGCTGGCCGAGGTGCATCTCACGCCAAGCGCGGCGCACGCAGGCACTGGCCGTTTCCAGCCCAAGGCGCCCATTGCCGAGTCGGTTCTGTGGGGGTACATCACCCAGATTGCTAGCGGCCTCAAGTCGATTCACAGCAACAACCTGGCGGCGCGCTGTCTCGACCCCAGCAAGATTATCCTCACCGACAAGAACCGGATCCGCCTCAGCGCGTGTTCCGTGCTGGACGTGGTCCAATTTGACATCCGACGACCTGTTCAAGACCTGCAGCAAGACGACCTGCAGCAGTTTGGCCGCACCATGCTCTGCCTCGCCACCAGCACGCCCCCCCAGCAGCTCACCAACGTGAGCGCCGCCATGGAACAGATGAACAGGACCTATTCTCCCGAAATAAGGGATACCATCACGTGGCTGCTCACCCCGCCCGCTCCTCACAAGTCGATTGACGAGTTCATTCAAGGGATAGCAACCCACATCGTGTCGGCCTTTGACCAGAGCCAGCATAGGGCAGATACCCTCAATTCTGAGCTGTTCCGTGAACTGGAGAACGGGCGGATCGCCAGGCTCCTGATGAAGCTTGGCACCATCAACGAGCGCCAAGAATTTGAAAACGACAGAGCTTGGTCGGAGAATGGGGAGCGATATATGCTGAAGCTGTTTAGAGATTATGTCTTCCACCAGGTGGACAGCAACGGTAACCCCGTCATCGACGTGGGACACATGTTACGATGCCTCAACAAGCTTGACGCTGGCATCGACGAGAGAATATGTTTGACCAGCAGAGACGAGCAGACCAGCTTCGTCGTCAGCTACAAGGAGCTGAAGAAGCAGCTGCTTAGCGCTTTTAACGAATTGATGAAGGCGGCCAAGCCAGGCAGAAGCTTTTAGCGGAGGGTGCCCAGCCACGGCGCAAGAGAGGCTGAAAGAGCGCGGCAGAAGAAGAAGAGACGAGGAACAGCCCATCAACGATATCCGGCAAGCCTGATTGAGGTCAAGTAAAGCAAAAAGAAAGGGAGAAAGAAGAAGCAATGGTTTTGTGGGAGACAGTTGGGCAAAAGAGTTGAGGGGCTTGTGCGACATTGACAGATTTGGACTTGCAGCAATGCAGCCGTCTGCGCCGGTGCTGAAGAGTGTTTCTGAATTTCTGTTTGTTATTTTTGTTTTGCCCGAACTCTGTATGGTGTGAGAAGGGAACGAGAGGATAGAAGACGGGAATACTAGGTATGAGTTGGAGATGTGAGTGGCTTCTTGGGGGAAAGAGGGCGAGCAACTCGGGTCACCAAGGGGGAGTCGAACAAGGGAAGACAGAAGTCATCCGCGTATACATACTCGAGTAATCGCGTACATTCTCGAGTAATAGCGCCCAATAAAAAAACCCATATACTTATTTTCAATCAACTTGCATCTTGCATCGCAACTGTGACCCGTTTTACTTCTTGATCTAAAGCTGAAAAGCACATGTAACATTTTGGCGAGAAGATGTGTTCTGGTAATAAGCTGTGGAGAGCTTGTATCCTCTGCAAGTTACTAAATTCTGACGTCTAGCATTGTACATAGCCCAGACGCTGTTCTTCGCATCATTCCATGACCAAAGATGTGACATCTGATGTGTTTCCCCCAATACCTAGCCACCTCGTACATGTCTCTCAAATCACCAAAGCGCGCCTCTACCCTGAGACTACCAGAAAGCCTTGGCCCCATGCTCAGGCGGATGCCAGCGTCCATCTCAATGCTTTCCCTCTCCCGCCCGGAAGATGAGAGGCGTCCATGACCGAATCTATATAATCAACAACCGTAGACATGCCGTCCAAAATCGACCATGTTCGATGTGTCCCGGATCTCCGAGCGGAAAAGGACCGAGTCCTCTAGAGGCGCGGCCCGGTCCTGTCCCTTTTGCCATTGTGAAACCGTGTTTTCCTTTTCCCCTTTCCATTGTCTCAAACCCAGATCTTTCCAATGGATTTGGTTCAATTATTGCACGCCAAGGACCCTTTGAGCCTTCTGTCTGGCGTCTTCTCGATTTTTGAGGGAAGGGGGGTTTGCCTTCTTAGTCCTCTTCAGGCTGGGCAAAAGGATTGGCAATCTCTTCGCTGCCGTCGGCGGGGCTGATGAGGACGAGGAGCGTGCCTCGGACGACGACAAGGCCTAGGGACCGGGATGACTCGTTGCCTTCGTCGTCTGTCGTGGGTTGGCACACGGCATGTTAGAAGAGACTCGCGATTTGAAGTAAAAAAGGCTAGTTACGGGTGCTGACCTCGGAGTGTCTCCTGGACTTGGTCGAGGACCAGATTCATGAGGGCGTCGTAGCCTTTCAGAGTGCCGCGGACTGCGCGTCAAAATGTTGGGTCAGCTAGATCTGCTTCTTGCCATGAACCACTACCACTGCCACTGCCACATGATGTCTCCATCGAACGTCTCCTCCTACTACCAAGGGGCCCTACCTTCACGGCCGCCGTTGAACTTGACGATAATCTCCTTGTCCATGTACTTGGCCAGGTCGAGGATGTTCTCCTTCTTGGGCCGCTCGCCCTGGGCGTTGGACGAGCCCCCGCGGCCGCCGGCTGCTGCTCCCCGGCCTCGATGGGCGCCTCGGTCGCCGCCGCCGCCGCGGCCGCCTCTGTGAGAAGGTCTATCGGACATGATGGCCGCTGCGCATTGGCCTGCTGCTCGTCTTGCGGACTCTGGTTGGGGGAGGGGGCTGTAGCCGGATTGGTGGAAGGAGGCTGGTTATTGTCGAGCGGCGTCGTGTGCTTGGGTGGGCATGAATGGAAGCTGGGTGGTGCTTTGGGTGAGTGAAGCTGCGTGCGTGCGTGCGTGAGGTCAGGTTAGGTCAGGTCAGGTAAAGGTATCGGATGCATGACGGGTGGGATTTTGGAAGAGGAAACAAGTGGGCGGAGGGGTTGTGGCCCATTTGGGACTAGGCGCGTTTCTGCGCGCAAGCTTTATGGTACCTTCGTAAAATAGGTACCTACCTACCTAAGGTACCTAAGGTAGTATGTGATAATGATACTAGCTACCTGGTAATAAAGAGACCGGAAGCAACTCCCTTTCTTTCTTCATTTTGCTTCTTTTCTCCTCCTCAGCGGAGCCGATGTTGCTGACGATCCAAGTACCCTAGGTACCTACAGGTAGTAATTAGGAGGTACATGGAAGGCATGCATGTTCAAGGTACCTATATTCTGTGTGCACGACACCAGTCACTTGCAGATGCAGTGAGGAGGGTAATGATGTGCGTGGTTCAAGCATTACCTACGGTAGGTAGCAGCAGTAATACCCAACGCATCAGAGAGGATCCCGCTCTTGTAATATCGTTTATTCTCGGCAGAACAAGGCGACGTGATAGGGACGGTAACAGTACCTAGCATGGACCTGCCCTCCGTTCCTGCAAAGCAGCTTGTATGCTTCAAGTCCACCGATTATGGTAGAAGCACGAGCCAGATGCAGGCGGAAGCAATAGGAAGTTGGTCAATCAATTCTGCATGCAAACCACCTACTACCCACCTGGCCAGCACTCGCTTCAGATCTTTGCAGTGTTCAAGGTAAGTATGTGCCCATCATATCATCAGGCCGCAAGCAATCTGCAAAACCTCATTGCATGGATGAAAGTTCCATGTTGTGACAAGGCATCGGAGCCAATGGCACATATCGAGGCCCTCTGTTCGGGGTATGATTGGAATTACGAGGCGAACATCTTCCGATACATAGAGTTGGTGCAGGCAAGCTTCCGGAGGGCTAGGATCTTTTGATCCAAGGAGCAAAGCATGGTAACATGGGCAGATATCGGCTACAGGGTGATATGCCTTGCTTTACGTGCAAAGATTTGGTCATCGGCTCCTTGGCTAGGCCTTCAAGCTGACATGGGAAGAATGGTTCCAAGGACATCTAGAGCTGATGTCGTGCAAACAAATACTGCATACTTTTAATTCCCACGCTGGCTTTCTTCTGATAGAAGCACTACTTTCGTATCATATATTGACAGTTTGACACAAACTATCTGGATAGTGCAGTGTGACTGAGACGTTATTCGTAAGAATGTGTAACAATATCAGATAGATGTCCATGCACAATGGAGACGGGATGTGGGAGTCTTGCCAGCACAACACTTGTCGTATGATTCAGAGACCGAGTTACCGGAGCCAGTGCGGACTGTCGAGATGGATGGCAGCTGCGTTTGAGGACCTCATCAAATATCATTGTAGTCAGGCCAAATCTGTCCCGAAGCTGCAAGAAAAGAGGTTCTAGCGATGCAATGCTTCAAATGCCCAAAGATACCTAAGGTACCTAAGTAGGTTCCAATAGGTACTAGGTAGTAGTAGGTAGGTCACTTACCTTGGAAATACAACTCTAAGGGCTCCTTTCTTTCCCTGCATTACCCAAGCTCACACATATGCCTTCATTCGCCAAAGTTTGGTCAACACTGGAGCTGCAACAGCCGCGACCGCACAGCGCTCCTTCCCTACAAGAACGGAGTTTCGGACCAAGTAGACTGGCAACTGGGAAGTTACGAGGGACATCGACACGTACTACGCACCTGCCGGCAGGTCAAGATACTGTGTTTCATTCAGGTTACAAGAGATGAACTCCGACCTTACTCCATACCTATCTAGGTACCTACCTACCTTAGGGAGTAGAGCCTTATACACCTCGCCTCACTTGCCTGCAGCCGGTCTGCTGTCTGCATCACCAGCAGCGCTGGCAAGTCTGAAGCAAATGAGATCGAAGGAAGAACAGACATCAGCAAGCATTATGCGGCAGAACGTACCTCCTAATTGCCGACCGTCGTTCCTCGCTTGCTGCTACACAACCTCCTGCACAAGCATGGAGCCCCGACTCTCCCCCCTCTCTCTCTTCATGGCATGACCATCATGCCCTCCCACGTCTCGGGAGTGCTCTCTGTCCTCTACCTTCCATACAAATCTATTCTTCCATGTAACTAACAGCAGCAGCAGCAGCAGCACTCGTCCCATGCATCCCGGTCTCCCCATGCTTGGGCACAACAGCCAGAGCCCTCGAAATCTCCTCTTCTTGCGGTGGTGCGGAACCCAACCATCTGCGGAGCTCAGGTGGCGGGACAGCTTGGGCGGCGAGGAATTCAACGATACGGCTGCCATCCGAGCCAGATAGAGGGCGTGCGCGAGGCGGAGAACTTGGAGACACTCAAATAGAACGACGGAGGGGGAGGGGTGAGAGTACGGCGGAGTCGACAGAGCGGGAAAGATGGACAGAGAGAGCGCGATTGGGCAATGATCATGGCGGCATATGTCCGGATGGCTGCTTTCCTCTGCCATGCTGCCGCGCTGCCATGCTGCCCTGTCCCACTCTGCCCTACTGGACCCTCCTCGATCCTGCTATGGGGTTGAGTCCGGCGAGTATGCTGAGACCGAGTCGAGGTGCATGCCCTTCGGGGGAAACCTCCAAAGGTGCTGGCTGGCGGCACATTACAGCGACCAATTGGCCTCCATCTGGACTGGGCTCTTGGATCTCGATTCCTGTACTGCTCACACACTCGTCTTGTCAGGCCTCGACATGTGGATTTCTGCACGCGCGATCTCTCGTCGCCTCTTCTTCGTTGATGAAGCGTGGCGACGCCGTGCGGGCACCAGCGGGCAGATGCGCAGATGGGCAGATATGCAGACAGCACCAGCATTCGATGCCAACAGCGACGACGACCCGTCACGCAAGGATAAGCCAACTCATCCATCCATTGCTCAGCACGAAGAGGGTGTGTCTGTGAAGCTGCCGCTGCTGCCACACTACATGAAGGTCGCCTCCTTACCATTGCATAGGCGACGCTCGTCGACCCAAACAGAAAGCAGTTCCTCGAACGTACACCTTCGGGACCCATGACATGGGGATGGATTCTCACACACGGCAGGCTTTCGCTCGAAGGTCCCCCCCAGGCCCGCTGTTGCCTGTACATGATATTCTGGTGGGGGGGAGGGGGGGG
>LFMI01000125.1:8491-23370 GCA_001050175.1 Trichoderma parareesei | reverse complement strand
AAAAAAAAAAAAACATGGAATTCGATATTAGTACTCCTCCTCACATCTTCCACAACTCATCGAGCTCCCTCAAAATGTGCTCCGTATGCGTCATGACAAAATCATGCGCCCCAGGAAGAACCTTCCACACGACATTCTCTTTCCCGCCCACGAGCGGAAGAGCCTCGCGCTCGTAATCGCCCACATCGATAAGCTCATCATCCCGCGCCAACAAGACAATCGTCGTGCCGGCCTTTCTGCGCGCAAGGAGCCGCCAGCTCTCATGCTGGTGCGTCAACGGCGCGTGGCGGATGCACGACATGAAGGAGGGGACGAAGCCAGGGTGGTTGAGGACCATCCAGCGGACGTACATGAGCACGTGCTGCTCGAGGGGGATTCTCGTGGCGGTGCCGTCTGTGCTGCTGCTGTTCTGTTCGGCAGTGCTGGTGGCTTCTGGGATGGCAATGTCGGCGACGGCAGCGGTTGGCGAGGAGGAGTAAGTAGATGGTGATGATGATTCCTTGGGCTTGCGTGCTGCTGCAATGGGTTTCTGGAGACGCAGGCGGGTCAGGTATGCGAGGATGCGCTCCGGCACGAAGCCCGACTTGAAGACGAAGAGGGAGACGGCGCCAAAGTCGTCGGGGTTGATGAGGCCCGCGGGAGCGAGCAGGACGAGGGACGAGACGAGGTGGGGGAAGGCAGTGGCGAAGTGCACCGCGATGCCGCCGCCGAGAGAGTAGCCGACGAGGCGGATGGCGTTGGTGCCGGTCCAGGGGAGGGGGCTCGAGGCCAGGACGAGGAGGATCTGGGTGGTGTAGAGGCGCTCGTCGTGGGCGAGGTCGCCGACGCCGTCTGAAAAGCCTCGGCCAAAGAGGTCCTATGAGACGCCCATTAGTCTTCTAATGAGAATATGTACTTGAAGTTGTTGACGCTTGCAAGGACATTTGGGGGTGTTGAGAGAAGAAGCTTACAAAGAGCATGACGCGGCATCCGCGGGCGACGAGGCCGTGGGCGATGTGGGAGAGGGTGATGCAGGGCGTGCTGATGCCATGGACGAGCAGGACCTTTTCGCCATCTTCGGGGCCGAATTCGTAGACGCGGATCGAGCCGTACTGGCATGTCATCCAACATGATTTAGCTCTTCTTTCTCGTGATAGCCTCATCTCATCTCATCCCATCTCAACTCAGATCGTCTCTTCTCTTTTCTCTCTCCATCCCCAAAACCCATTCTAACTGGTCTCCCCAAAGAATATATATATATATAAACAGCAACACTCACCGGCGTCTCAACATCCCTCGCCCCGGGAAACGCATCCGGCCGATAGACCAGCCCCTCGACCTCGACCTTGACCTTGTCCGCCGTCTTGAGCGGGTTCGGCAGCACCTTGCCCCAGCGCGGCCACAGCGCCGACCGGGCAAGCAGGAGCAGCGTCGCCGTGGCCACGGCCGTCGTGGTGACTGTCACCGCCATGACCGTCGTCTGTGGGAGCAGCGGCGACGACGACGACGCCGGCCAGCGGAAGAAGAAGAAGCCGCTGCCGGCTGATGATGCTGGATCCATGGGCTTCTGGCTCTGAAGGCGGTGCTTCACATGTGTGTATGCTGTGTGTGCGTGTGTTGAAGCTTTGAGAGGGGGAAGTCCTGCGGTTTGAATAGAGACAGAAGAGGATAAAAAAAAAGAAAAGAAAAGAAAAGAAAAGAAAAGAAAAGAAAAGAAAAGAAAAGAAAAGAAAAGAAAAGAAAAGGATGACTCGCTCTTATGCTTGTTGTGAGGGATTAC
The DNA here is from genome assembly GCA_001050175.1 of Trichoderma parareesei. Classification (NCBI taxonomy): domain Eukaryota; kingdom Fungi; phylum Ascomycota; class Sordariomycetes; order Hypocreales; family Hypocreaceae; genus Trichoderma; species Trichoderma parareesei. The sequence continues at coordinate 21,611 of LFMI01000125.1, read as the reverse complement.
AGAGAGTTGGACGTGCAGGATGTGAGAAAGGATAGGTAGGTAGATTAGGTAGACTCGGACGACACGAGGCCGAGCGTGGGGTTACGGTAAACCAGCAACGAAAGCGGTCAAATCGCCCAAATCATCCCTCTCTATCCCGCGCCCACCACAAAAGAAATCCAGGAACTCGATCAAAAAAGACAACTAGAAAAAGTAAAGAATAAAAGATAAAAAAATAAAAAAAAATAAAAAAGATTATCAAGAAAATGACACGGCAGGGACAGCACTGCTCCAAGAGAGCAAGACGGAAATCGACAGGTGACGATAAAGCGGCAGAAGCACACGCAAACGGGCGCCCGCTGATAACCTATAAATGATCAATACCCTGCTATTACTACTGTCCCCCCCCCATCTAAATTCGGACGCTGTTCCATTCTGGCTGTAGTGCTCTTGAACGAGCTTCTCAAATTGCCGGTAAGATCCAATTCACGGGATGTTAGTCCAAGATCCTTGTATGAGTCCATTGAGTGCCTATTTCGAACCCGAGGCTTGCACGTGGCTCTTTTCGATGGATTAGCTGGTATCCAATCAATTTTGCACTCGCCCGCCCAAAAGAATTGTCCACAAGGGTGACCGGATTCTTGTGTAAACAATATTATTCCCGTGTATCCATCCATCTAGATGCCATCTACATATACAATATATGTGCCTTACATTGCATATCAGTCCATGTACGCCAGAATCCCACGCCCGGGTATCATATATATACATGCAATACAACTTCGTCCTCGATCTGCGCAGACGAGAATGCCTTTAAACGCAACATGTCCCCTCCCGTCTAATCAGAGACAGAGGAAAACATGTGAACGGAGAGAAAACACACAGGCTGAAAGATCCGACTACCCCAGCCCAACCGCCCAGGCTGCGTTTCCAAGCTGTTTAATCAGCTGGCAAAGATTCTCTACAAGAGGCGGCAACGCATCCTGCGGCCTCCTAAAGTTAGCCTGCAAAATCTCTTGCGCAATGTCCATGCAAGCACGAGGATCGTAAACGGACGCGTCGCCCGGCGCAGCCCCAGAGCTTGACCCTGCCAGCCCCTGTATAAACGGCCTTCCCTGACCGAAACTCAGAAACTGCCGGAGCGAAGTGGCATCGCCGCCGTCGTCTAGATACATGGGGTCGTAATCGTACTGCGATGGCATGTCCTGCTGTTGGCTGGCCCGTGACACCACGCCGTAGGTCCACAGCGCGAGCGCGGCATGATGAACCGCAATGGCGTAGAAATCCTTCAGGGTGCCCGGGGGAAAGAGCTTGGCGTATCGCAGAACCTGTCCCGCGCACCAAACGGCATACCACGAGTCGGGGCTGGCCGTCCACTGCTGCAGAATGGGATACATGCGGCGGGCCTCTTCCTCTCCCTGCTTGCCCGAGAAGATTTGCAGGTCATCCAGGGACACGTGGAGGTGCATCATGAGCAAATACAAGATGACTTGCTCTTGAGGGGAGATGCCTTCCAGCTCTGATGCGACAAATTGAAAGGCCTGCAGTTCTCTCGTGAGCTCCTCGCGCCGTGAGCTAAGCAAAGCGTTGGACCCTTCTTTGGAGTAGCTGCGGAACTGGTGCACCACGCTCAGTTGAGAGTACTCTAGAATCATTGACCAGAAGCCGTGGAGGTATACGGAGACGGACAGTTGCATGTCGATGCGTGTACTGTCCTCAGCGAATCGGCGTGCGTCCCTGTACATGTCGGCGAGTGAGGGTATTTTCGTGTTCTGTCCCGCAGCTCCGGCCAGATACACAGCTTTCCACTCGTCAGCCGACTTTGCAGACCACAGGGCCTTTCGTTCCGGCAGAGGGAGCGTCAGCTCCGAGTACGACATGCAAGGATTCGTCAATGCCGTCATGGACAATTGAGCTTCGCGGATGTAACAGTGGAAGACAAGTCTGTTCACCTGCTGTAAGTATGCTTTCGTTGATGACCAGACACACACGTCCATCGAAAACTAACCTCTTCCATTGCTCTGCAGCCGCCCACTTCAACCACTTCTGCTCCAGTATGTCGCCCTCGTCTGACGCATTCACTGTGATGGCAGGGTACATGCATCGCTGAAACATTCGGCGATATCTCATCATCTACAACCACTCAATGAATGTACCAAACGTGGGAAGCCGGATTCTCTTACCGTGACCGGAATTGCCAGATGACACTCGGAAATCTCCATCTTCCTGCGATTGCCACTCCACAGGCCAATATCTTGACCTAGAATGAGGGACTGGACAAGACTGAGGTTTTGAATGGCGGTATTGTTATCTTCAAACTGTGGCATGTGTCAGCGTCAGACCATTCTTGCTGCACACGCATACGCTGATTGAACTGTACATACCCGCGAGGGTATTGTGATTCCTACCCAGGCGTTAGCACATGTCTGGTGAAGAGGGAAAGAAAGTCACTTACGAACTGCCTCTTGAACGGCAAATCCAAACTTGCGCAAAGTCGGAGCCGGCATCAAGACGGCACCGGCAGCCACGGCATTCCCAATCCATTCGGGCCACACCGCGTTCAGCTTGAGGGTAGGGTAGTGTATCCATGTCGACACCTGGCGGACATGAGCGGCCAGAAAGGCCTGGGCCATGGTGTCCATCACGTCCACCGTCGGAAAGGAGGCGGCCACTCGGCTGGCCGTGGAGGCATCGCGGCACGTCTTGAGCACAATGGCCAATATCTGGTCGCGGCTGGAAAGGTTGAGCTTCTGGTCCACCACGCGCTCCAGTTGTCTCTTCGTCTCCTGAAACTGAGCGTTGGAGATGTCCTTGGAGGAAATGGGAAGGTTGCCTTGCTCAGTGTAGGCGTTGTCCTTGTTGGTGGGCTCCCACTTCCAGGGCAGCTCCCCCCAGACGTTGGCAAGATTCTGCCGCATCTGAGACATTTCCGTCGAGTTTTGGGTCGTCTGGCTCGCCATGGCCGGGGTCACCATGGCACTACCGTCGTTCAGATCCAGGTTCCAGTGATCTAAGAGGCCAAAGTCCATGTTCGTCAAGTCCATGTCCATGTCATCGCAGAAATCCAGCACGGCGGGACCCTGAGACTCGTGAGTACGTGACAGATCCACCGGCTGCTGGTAGAGAACATCACGCAAAAAGTCAAAGAATGGAGTGTTGCTCAACTCCATAGGGCCGGAGGCAGCTTTGGAAGAAGCATCATTCGGTTGCGCAAGGCCATGGGTGCTTGTCGTAGTACTACCTAAATAGGGGGTTCGCTGTCAGTTCTTGGCGCCCCTAACACGACTGTAGGAAAACCAGCATATAAAACTCCACGGTTGTTCAGCGGTTATTCTCAAAACAATTCAACCATATGGCGTACCTTGTTCTATGCCTGTATCCGGAGTGGCCAACTGGCTCTCATCTTGCCTTGATGAAGTACCCTGTGACAGCGGGCTGCTCTTGCTGGCCGTGTTATCGCGGACAAAGTTTGCAGACGCACTGGGAACTGAACTCTGAGACGCAGGCTTAGAGTCTGTGGATGCTCTGGACCACTCGCCACTGGGACGGGCGTCGGCGGCGTCCTGTCCGCTGGCTGGAAGATGAACAAGGGACCCGGAGGTGCTCGCTTCGTACGAAGAACATGGCAGGTTCCGGCTAACGCAGCGCCTACACGGCTTCGACTCGTCGCATTTCACGCGAGCAGCGGCGCAGGCACGGCAGGCCTGGGTCACGCGGCTGGAGTTTGGCGACGAAAGCAGCCGTTGACGCTTCTTGGGAGAGTCGTTCTCGTGGTTGGCGACATGGCGCCTCAGCAAGTCCTTGCGCGCAAACGACTTCTTACAGATTTCGCAGGCAAAGCGGCGGCCCAGGGTGTGAGTCTGGACGTGTCTGACAAGGTGCTCTGGCCTTGAGTAGGTTCGCCCACAGTCGCGGCAAGCATACGGATTGCTTGTCTGGTGGCTCTTCCGCGAAGCAGATCCTGGCTCGGGAGTGGCACGACCAGTGGTTCCAGCCGTGGCAGTCGAGTCGGCAGCACTAGAAGGCGAGGTGGGCGACGGTATAGCCTCCATAGCAATGTGACTCCGGGCCCTGCTCCCAGCACGAGTCGATGGCGGCGCGGAACCAACCGTACTTGTAGCGGCAGCACCTGAGCTCACGACGGGTTGCTGTGCCAGGGGGAAGGGTGGCAGAGGCGTAGAGGCTGGCGCAGAAACAGGTACAGACGGAGGCACAGACACGCTCGTAGGCGTGAGGACGGGGACAGCTGCTGGCACTGGCGCAGGTGCAGATTCAGGCGCAGGCGAAGGCACAGGCGAAGGCACAGGCCGCGGGCGAGGATCGCTGCCCGGACCCATGGGATCGAGGATATGTGATAGAGATGGCCCGGCCATTGCGTGCTGGCTACGGACCGGCGGCAGCCCCGAAAGGTCCCAGTATGTCTGGCTGGCAAGGTTTTACTCCCACATCAAAGCCGTGACAAGACGGAAGGCGTGGATTAGGAGGACAGCCTCGCGGAACGAGGACTAGAGCGATGGCGGCAGAGGGCGCCGCCGTGGCCTGATGGGATGTACGTCAGGGCTGAGAAGAAGGGTCCCGGCGGGTTCTGAGGATGGGCCGGAGCAACTGGCTGGGCCGCTGCCGGTAAGGCTGAGCGAGCTGGGACAGGTAATACCTGCAGCAGTAGTGAGAGAATCTGAGATCAATGCTGTTCCAGCACACAAGCCGATCAGAGCTACCGAGAGGCAAGATGGCGCTACTCTGGCGCTTCGCTGGTGTTAGACGCCGTGGCCGAGGCGTTGCGTGGACGATGGGGGCGCTCCGCTGGTGTGCGCGAGGAGACTTGGCATGATCTTGTGCTGTCGGGGGACTGTGCGAGTGAGTGTGAGCAAATCCAATCTTGTATGGGCGAGGCCTGCATAAGGTAAGACGCACAGGGACGGATCACGGTTTGGCGGTGGTGGTTGGACGAGGCCTTGCCCTGGGAAGGAACCTACTGTACGAGAGGTATGTACGAGTACATGTAATGGGAGGTACCTACCTAGTAGTACGCGTACCGGGTTTCAGCGGGCGGGTGGTCGTGCTGGTAGCCGCTCAACCGCTGCTGCTAGTGGCACGGAGGCGGTACTGCCACGCGGCCAAGCACCACTTTGACGAGTAACAGCCGGTACTGCTACAACATCTGATGAGACTGGAACTGAAAGTGCTTGACCCTGAGCTTCAAGCCTTCAGACTTCAAACAGTTGTCAGACCTCACAACCCCCGCCAATGCGTTGCATCTGCATATGCTACATATGTGAGGTGACGAAGACGGCTTTACTCACCAGTGGCAGATCGGGATGTTTGCTGGTCAATCGAGGAGGAGGGACTTGAGACAAGCGTGGCAGCCGGGGCTGAAGTCACAGCTGGCATTGTCACTTTGGCCTCTGCGAGCAACGACGAGGGTGCCGTGGGGGCCGATCTGGGGGGGTCCTCTGGTTTGCTGGTGTTGTTGAGCTTCGAACAGGGTATTGCCGGCAGATTGGCGGCTCTGTTTGGGGACATTCAAGGGTTGCAGAGGTTCCTCTGGAGCCGTTTAAGCGTCCGCGAACAACACACAGACTGCTCTGAAGCACTTGTACAGACCATGCAGAACCTCGGTACTGACCGAGTGTCAGTTCCCAAGAGTCAAGTCAAAGTACATGAGGCCACACAGACTTTGGAAGGCTTAGGTAGGATGGCTTTTCTCGAGTTGCCACCAGCGGACCGCTCGCTGACAGCGCAGCCCCGGCGCAGTGACATGCAGACTATATTCAGCTTACCTGGTAGCCGGAGATGCCCGGCACATGCAGGATCTCCGCCGCCTAGAATTGCTTCGGTATTCAATACTAAGTAGAGAATCAATCAATAATCTTACTTTGAGTCTGCGTAGTCCTGTACTATTGGTAGTGTTGAACACGTCAAACCAAACAATGATACCACTTGCTCAACACTAGGAGTCCAGAACTGGAGACCCAGCAGGATGGAACAGCACTGCCGTTGCATCTCCCGAGAACCTTGGAAAGCAAATCTGCAAAGAGAGAGTGAGCGCAGGGTTGTTGAAACTTCCCTGCCAGCCCATCTCTCCTCCACCAGAGACGTAAAACACCCACAAGCACTGCTCCTCTCTCTTGCCCGGCTTATTCCCAACGCACGGAGGGAACTCCTTTTTATCCCACTTAGAATCGGCAGTTTCCAGTCAGTACCTATGGAGCACCAAGATGAATCGCCCACAGAGCTGGAATTGTCTTTGTCCATTTTCCTACCCAGCAAATGACAACGCTATAATAGATCAAAGCTAGAAAAGGCGCCACGGGCGAGCCTTGCTTAGAATTACCTTACCTAATTTCTTCTTGAGGTTACTCATCTTGCCATCTTTCACGGGCTCTTTATTGAATGCGCCGTCGGTGGCACTTGTAGTGGAGTCCTCGCCGGACATCAAATCTGGATCAACCATGATCAGAGGGCGCAGATAATATAATAATTCGCAGGCCTCAGTCCGTTCGACTGCAACCACAGCTTCGGGTACATCTGGGCAAATTCCAGCCTACATGTACCTTACTGGCCATCTTGCTGTGGGCCCCCCCTCCACGGCCCGGAACCCCTGAGATGGCCCCCGTCGTGCCCTTGTGCATGTATGTCTATTACCTACTACCAGACCTTGCATGTACGAGATGTCAAGGTTGCTTCACACTGATACATTTTGCATGCTTCGAAGCAATATTACCGTCCAGATGCCGCCTCCCTCTACCTAGCTAGTGACAGCTTGGCTTCGTGCATACAGGACCAGTCTCTCCGGGGCCTGCTCCCCTGACAGCAGCTTCCCACGAAGATCCCTGATCCAGGCCTGCAGATAGTTCTAAAAGATGCCAAGCCCATCTTACCGAGTCCAATCCCTCTTCCCATCTCTTTGCTCTCGGCAGTCGTTTGAGGAGCCGTCGCCTCTCACGGATTTTCCTTACCCTCAGCCATGGCCATCCAGAATGATATTATTGCCCCCGCGCTGGATCCGCAGGCCGAGGAGTCTTTCAAGGAGAAGACGCGCAAGAGGACGCTCGGCAATCTGCGCCTCGTCCATCCCGAGACGAATGCCGTGATTCTCGTGCCCACGCCATCCTCTGACCCCAACGACCCATTGAACTGGTAGGTCCTAGTCTCCGTCTTTGTTTCACCTATACGGCATCCATGTTATGGTAACTCGTTCGTCGGCTCACGACTCGTGTCACCATCTGTCAGGTCATCATGGCGCAAATACTACGTCGGCGGGGTTCTCTGCTTGGCAATGGCCGTGTGCAACTTCCTCGCCGCCGGGCCAGCCATTGCGGTGCCGGCCACGGCGGCGGACTTCTTCCCGGAGTCCCTGACGGACGGCACATTCATCACCTCGGCCATCCCAAAGACGGCCTACTTCTTCACCACCACGTCTCTGCTCATAGGCCTGGGCAACATCGTCTGGGTGCCAGCGGCCAACAAATGGGGCCGGCGGCCGGTGTACATCCTGAGCTACACCATCTACTTCGCCACGGCGGTATGGCTCATCTATGAGAAGTCGTATGCTAGGTTTCTCGCGGGCAGGATCCTCATGGGCTTCGGGTCTGGTGCGGCAGAGACGCTCGCGCCCATCACGATTGCCGATGTCTTCTTTCTGCACGAAAGAGGCAGGGTAATGTCTGCGTATACCTGCTTTCTGTCCATCGGCGCGTCGGGAGGGTTGGTGATATCTGGCCTCATCACGATCAACCATACCTGGCGGACCATCTACCAGGTCGGCGCTGCTCTGGTCGGCTTCGTCCTTGTTGCCCTGCTCCTTACCGTGCCCGAGACCAGCTACTCCCGGACGAACGACGATGCCTCGCTCGCTATGGACGAGGCCGGTGACGCGGCGACAACGGGCACGACTCAGGAGGCGCAGGCTTCTGTGAAGAAGACAAGCTACGTCGACTCGCTGTTGGTCTTCAAGGCTGCGGGTACGAGCGAGAACCTCTTCAAGATGATGATTCGCCCCTTTGGCCTCATCATCCTCCCACCGGTGCTCTGGTCTGCCCTCGCTCTGTCGGTCACGATTGGGTTTCTGGTGGCCGTCTCGTCCAACTCGGCCTCAGCCTTTAATCTGACGTATGGGTTTGCATCCTGGCAGGTTGGGCTCTGCTACATCGCCGGCGTTATTGGCTCCCTGTTGGGGCTTCCTGCAGGGGGTTATCTGGGAGACAAAGTTGCAGACATTCTAACAAAGCGAAACAACGGTATCCGAGAACCGGAGATGCGGCTTCCAGCAGTCATGGTCTCTGTGATCACGACTCCTCTGGCTCTGGTGCTCTATGGCGTCGGCATCCGGTACCAACTGCACTGGATATGTCCTACCATCGGACTGGGCCTCCGTAAGAACCCAAGTTATCCCTTGTCACGCTCGGCTTCCTGCGAATCATCTTGTCATCATCAGCTAACCCATGAGACACAGTCAACTTCTCCATCACGCAGGCCAACACAATCTGCGTCGTGTACGTCATTGATTCATACCGGCCTGTTGCGGGCGAGATAACGCTGGCCGTCACCGGCTTCAAAGGTGAGTCTCCGTCTCCATCGCCCTGTCCCTGGTTGGGCTCGTCTGACAAACAGAGACTCAGCCCTCTTTGCCTTTTTCCTCTCCTTTGAAACGAACCCTTGGATCAATGCCGCTGGTTATCAGGACGGGTTTGGAGCCATGGCGGGAATTGCGGGGGCCGTCCTCATCCTGTGGATCCCGCTGTATTTCTGGGGAAAGCAAATCAGGCACAATTCGTGGAAATGGAGCGTCATCTCCTTTGTCCACTGGGACAATGATCGCGAGGTGGGAGAATGAGAGAGGACCTCTGCTTTGACCGTGGGCGAGGGCCATGGTGCTTTGCTTTGATTAAGGAGTTAGCGTAAGCGAGATACCCATTTGGAGGAGTTGAATGGTGGTCAGGCGTTGGAACATTCATCGCTACTACCTAGTACTTAGGCCCGGTACTTGTACGAAGCGGCTTCGGGTTAGCTTCCATGCTAAGGTACCTAATACCTACTACCTACTAGTACCTCTAGGTAGTATCGCGGAAGCTTAAAGGACATGTACTGTAATACCACATGCTAGGTAGACTGATGCTGGCATCTCATCACTGTAATATGAGCACTAGGTATCGAATGAAAGACACAAAAAGAAATGAAGACTTATTAAACGAAAGAAATTGCCAGGCTCACAACACCATCTCATTGACATCCCCCAAAATGGATCCAGTTACTCGCAGCGTTGCATGGATCCAGTTACTCCAAACGTGATCGTCGAGCCTCTCTCCAACCAGCATCGCACAACAGCGTCAGGTGGGCGCATCCTGTAGTTGACTAAGCGTCGCTGGCGCCACCCTCTCGATAAGCTTCAGCCAGCTGCAGCGATAAGTGATCGCGTGTCTCAACCTCGACCAAGGGGGGGGTTTTTTCCTTTCGAACCAGCGTCGTGATTCCATGCCCCGTCTCTACGTCTGATTTTCTGCTGCCTCGCCGCGGCCGCCTTCTTCACAGCAGGTCGGGCGCTTGAACATGACTTGAGCGCCCTGAGCCGGCGTGGTACCGTGTGCATCATCGCTCAAAGTGTTCTGTTGCTGTCTGCCTCGACGCCTTGAGTCAGGCCAGGCTTGAGAGACTTGAGGGGCTTGAGCTTTATATCAGCCATCAGCCATCAGCCTCCCGCCCGCATCGTCGCTTTATCCCTCGTTTTTTGTGCCATAGAGCTTAATTCGGCGTCGCCGGTCGTCATCATCACTCTGTTGTCCTCCCTCTTGACGAGCGCCGTTTGTCTTCGCAAGGAACCATCCTCGCCATGGCCAGCCCGCACGGTGCACCGAGCACCCTGGCGCCCCGGGATGCAAGGGAGGCGAGCGTCAGTGCAGATGCGATGCTGGACTCGCCATACTCAGGCGATGAAGGGTCAAATGTCCACGGCGTTTCCTCCTGTCGCTGGAGGACGGCCGAGTTCCACGACCAGGAGTGCGAGCGGTACTTTGACTGCCCCTCTCACACCGTTGAGAGGCGGCTCTCTGTCGATGACATCGCTGGACCCAGCGACCAAGGTGCGAGTGAGACCACCGCCGAGGCGACAGAATCTCGACAGGATAGCGGCTCCCCACGAGCTTCGTTAGACGACTCTCCAGCATCACACCACGACGACACGACGACCGAGCCACAACAGAGCGAGGGAACTCCCGTTGCCGACCCTGCCGTGCCCCTGTCGGGCATATCGTCTGGGCTCGCGGCCGAGAGAGAGGGAGAGAGCTCGACAAGCTCTGTGCCGGCGAACGCAGTGTCTTCCCCTTCCAGATTCTCGTCTTTGCCCATCCGCACCCGCGTTCCCTCGAGGAGCATCGACTTGCGATCGAGCGATTTCGGCAGCAACGGCTGGGGCGAGTCCTCCGATCAAGGCAGTCGGGCGTATACTGCTAGCGCATCGGCCGGTGACCTGTCAGAGAGCAGCTCACCCAGAATGTCTGCCCGAGATCAGCTCTCCGCCGTCTATGGCAATGATACGAACCAGAGCGGCCTGCTCGAGACCTTGTTTGGACCGACAGAGCGAGAGCGCGAACGCGAGCCTGAGCGGGATCGAGACTTGGAGCGCACCGAGTCGGCGGTCGTCCTTCCTCGGTGGCAGCCAGATGCCGAGGTCACATACTGCCCCATTTGCCGCACTCAGTTTAGTATCTTTGTGCGCAAACATCATTGCAGGTAAGGTTGCTCGTCATTGGAACGGGCGAAAGGTCCCGGGGAAAAGATAGCAGGCTTGCTCACAGGCAAACAGAAAATGTGGCAGAGTCGTTTGCAACTCTTGCTCCCCCCACAGAATCATCATTCCGCACCAGTTCATCGTCCGAGCGCCAGGCACCGAGGTGCCACTGCCTCCGGCGCTGCTCTACGACAGCACAGGCGGAGGCTACATTGATATAAATGGGCTCTCGGGGGGCGAGCGGGTGCGCCTCTGCAACCCTTGCGTCCCGGATCCCAACACTGCGCCGCCCCAAAGTCCAGGTTCTCCGGCTCTATCGCCGCGTGCTTCACGACGCAGGTCCCGGGCCAGTATGGGTAGCGGCTATCCTACTTCGCCTGGTCCGAATCGATACGGAGGAGTCTTCTCAGCCGGTCAAAGCAATGACCCCTACCAATCTTATACCTCTAGGACGAGGAGTATCACAATGGTAAGGACAAGAGCAAGTCGGTTCATCGCAGGAATGAAGTGTAGCTGACATGCTGCTTTAGGACCCCTCTGGACAAAGACCAGGTGGTGCTTCGTCATCTGCCTCTTCTTCGCGAAGGCGCAGCAGTGCCAACTATGAAGCGGCGTCCATCAGCCGGCTGATGGCGGCCGGACCATCCCCCTTTTCCATGCCGAACCAGCACCACATTCATCGGCGTCGCTTTGCAGGGGAGTCTGGCGGTTCATCGTCACGACAGCGCGCGTTGCCCCCTCCTCCTCAAATCCCGGAGGAGGACGAATGTCCCATCTGCCACTTGGAGCTTCCCTCACGGGAGCTGCCCAATTTCGAGGCTCTGCGGGAGTCGCACATCACCGCCTGCATCCAATCGCACAGCACGTACGGCAGCCCTCGTGTAGCAGCAGATGGCAATACACCACCACCCCCTCCTAGGCGCACCGGCATGTACACATATGCCGCCACGGAGAAGGACTGTATTGACGATGCGGAGTGCACAATTTGCTTGGAGGAGTTCACCGTTGGAATCCCCATGGCACGACTTGAGTGCCTTTGCCGGTTCCACCGGTCTTGTATCTCAGCCTGGTTTGTCAATCATCCCGGAAGATGCCCCGTGCATCAACACGACGGTTTCGGGTACTAGATGGAGAAATGGGATGAATGGCCGGGCGACGGTCTCTTGTTTGAAATGCTTACTACAGATTCGGCCCTTTGCATATTGGAGTATTTGGCGAACCTGGAGTCAAATTTGAAAGATGTTTACAGCCTACCTGCCCAGGGCATATACCGGATCTCCCTCCTTTGACGATATCATTTATTTCGTACAGCGTGTCGACTCTTGAGGCCTTATGAGGCGGTCGACAATCGATGGCCTTGGTCTAGCTGGAACGAATCTAACGAGCTAAAGCAACATGTTGTAGCGTTGACATCAATATACACAGACAGACTCTCTTCTTCCAGTACGGCGTTTCCTTGGGCCATGAGTTGTTATATGCTAGCCCGTGGAATTTGATCATGTCGTGATACTACAATTCTCTCTACAGCGCCATATTGACGATGGGTTCAAACCAGGATTCTTCACGTCTTACAGCAGCACCCAGTTTGGATGCTTCTACCCCGCAGTCATGACCAATAGCCAAGCATCGACTACTCTTTGAGATAAACGTCGTTTTGATGTCTGGGCCGGTATCCTCTCTTGACACATCTGAAACAAGTGAGTTTGTCTGCAGTTACGCGATCTGCACCACACACACACACACACACACATCACTCCGAGTTTTGTATGACACATGTTCTACCAACCGCTGCTCTAAAGTCATGAAGCAAAGGGAGGCCTGCCTGCTCTTTCTCCTTTCAAAGTCTAGACACTTCAGTCTAGATCGTCAACTTGCATGCTCGTGTCCACCTGATGTTTTGGTTCTTAAAGACTTTGGGGCAGCTGAGTCTGGGGCAGCTGAAAAAAAATTCTTTATATACCTCGTAGTAGAGAAGCAAAGAAGCTGTCGAGGGGTTGCCATTCTTTTCCTTCCCATGACTTCATTTTATGCAGATCGCTGAACGAGATGACGAGGATGTTCAATGTCGTTCTGAGCCCGAGCGATCGGACAGGAGACGCTAAGCCGGGGCTGATTTAGTGAAGAATGAGGGAGATCCCTATTTGCTGTCAAGTCAAGTCCAGTGTTATCTGATGGAATGGCCGGAATCTTCAGGTTTGTGAATGTTTTGATGGTGGTTTCGAAAAAAATGATACGTGATGGCTGCTATTCACTGCCACCACAGCATCAGCTCGTACCTCGGCATCTCCTCTCCTCCTAGATCCTCCCATCTCCCCAACATCGTCAATCCGTTTTCGTACACTGAAACAAAGATTGCTACCTATCTCTGCCGCTTCCCTTCTCCACAAACAAAAATCTTTCTCAGGTGGTTCTAGT
>LFMI01000124.1:0-16583 GCA_001050175.1 Trichoderma parareesei | reverse complement strand
GGGGGGGGGGGGAGGCGTGGGCGATTGATGCGAAGGGAGAGACGAGCGGAAGAGCGAGCGAACAAACAGGGTGCGAAATAACGACAGCTGGTGGGAGAATAGAACATGATTATACAAGGGCGGGATTGCGTGAATAATCAGAAAGGCACTGCAAGTACCTACTGTACAAAGTGGTGCAAAGGCTAGTAGTATTACAGCTCTGTGTGTGGACTTGACAGACCTGGACAAAGATCTGCCATGGACTGTTTCTGAACTGACTCGAAGAAATGGAGGTGAAGGCGAGGACAAGGAGTGTATGTATGTACCTATTCGCAGAGCGCAACAGGACAGCCAAAGAAAGGCGATGACGAGAGGAAACATAAGCCCTGGAATTTATAGTATCTTGCTCGGTGTTTCGCCATGTGTCAGTTTTGTTTGCTCTCCCTATTACTATACTACATGTAGGTACTTAGCCACAACTGCAATAACTGCCAGAAATAGGACAAAGAAAAATGAGGCAAAGGCGAAAAAGCGCAAGCGAGATCGAAAGAAGAGGGAGAAAATCGAGGAGTTTGACGTGACGGAATGGAAGCTTTGTTCATATGACAAGAAGCAAGCGAGGCCAAATACAGGCGAGAGGGCAGAAGAAGGGAGCAGGGGAGGGAGGGGGCGTGTGTGTGTGTGTGTGTGATATGGAACGCCTATCTAAGAGTTCATGTTCACTGCCGCTCCAAAGTTGAAGCTATTCCAGAGGTACCTACGAGTACTCTCGTACTGCGACGAATCCCATGGACTGTCTTGACTGTCCATAGTAGTAGTAGTAGCACCTAGTAGGTGACGAGTGGAGGCGCTGGCAGGGGTGTGTGTGAGGGTTGTCGTAAACGGGTAATGAATGAATGAGACAGAAACGACACAAGAGGCCTTGGGGTTGGTTGGTTAGTTTCTGCTGGCTCAAGGGATGGGCGCATGATATATTGGCTTGACTCGGGCGTTGGATCCCGGTACATGCTCGTACATACATACATACCTTCTTCGATTACGAGGACATGGCGCAAGTTGATGTTTGTTGGTTGTAGTACCATCAAGCAGACGAGGACAAAGCGCTGAGACAGGACTCAGTGATGGGCAACACTTTGTATACATTGCATCAGATGCACTACGGCCTGAATGCCAGACAGCTATTCATTCCTGCATTCATGTTGCCTGTTTGTCATGCATTTAGAATCAGGTACTTGTAGATGCTGTTTGTGGCGAGTAGGAGGCCATGATGCATTACGTACAGTGCAGCGGCATCACGTATGTATGCACGAGCTACTTGGGTATAAGTAGGTGTCAACGACAGCCCATAGCATGCGGCAAGGCACCAATCACCATCGAGCGTGTGTGCGAGACTCATATCAAGCTATTACGCATACGAAGCGCGCCGGAGCAAAACAGGTCGTAAACGGAGCACCATGATCGAATTACGAGTCTCTCACTTGAGAATCATCCAGAGGCTGATTGGCTGATCGGTTCCAGCAAACACGAAGCTGCCTGCCTGTAACAGTACCCAAGATTGAACCAAGCCACATCTCATGCACCCCATAAGGTACATGTATATCACTGTACCTTGTTTGGTATCAACAGCAGTTTGCTCAGCCAGCAGTTGATGGAATATTCGCTGGTGAAATAACTCCGTTCTCCGGTCTTCTAGCAGCTGGAGAGTACTCACTGCTACCACTAACCCAGTGCGTGCTAGGCAGTCACTAACAGGCAATACGCAGCAGACTAGGAGATAAGTGGTTCAAATCGACTCGTCCGATTCAGCCAAATCAATAACGCGCAATAAGGCCAACCGATGGCTTCACAGCGCCCAGGCCCTTTTGCGGCTGAACTTCAAAATGAGACAGGAGTGCGATTGCTTGGCGGATACGAAAAATTGAAAATTACAATAATACTGAGGTTCATTGTATTGTGTGGTTATTTAGCCCTCTGCAAAATGCAGTTGTGCCGTGCCTTTTCTCTTCCTTCAACCCAACTTCAGGTGGTATTCGCTGCGACCACTGCTACCTTGCGTTGGAATAGTTCGTTCTGACGGCTGTCTATTTAAAATTACCTGTACTATAAGATTTTACTCGTTGCCGGCTATGCAGACTTCGACATGTATGTATGTTGCGGGAGAATTGGAATATACCACCAAGTGGCAAGTTCCGGCCAGCTACGGAAGCAATGACATCGGCCTCCCGCGTCTCGGAGACGCGAGAAATAAACCATAAAGTCCGCACCCAGTCGCAGCGAATAGAGGACTCAAAAGGGCGATATCCCCCGGGAACTTATTATGAAGCGCTCAAAAAAAATTGGCAAAAACAGGGCTCATCTGTTGGCTCCTGTTCCTCTCTTTACTGTTTTCACTTTGCCTCTGAGCCTCGGGTTTTGTTTGTTGATGGCTGTTTGTGATCGAAACTCTACTAACTGGCCACCACGCGGCTGTTTGAAGCCAAGACATCTTGATGACTCGATTCAAATTGACAGAAGGAAAGAGAACTCGACAGAGACGAATTATAGGACAAGTTGCGCCAAGTTTAAACTCATTGTTGCGCACATGCTTATCTGACAGATCACCAAGGCTTACTAAAACTGAACAATAGGGAGTGCCAGGTTCGAAGGGAAGGGATCTTCCGTGTGGATTGTTCGATAGGGGATGTCGTGGAGAGATCTGGTCAGTGGATGAAGCAAGAGACGTTAAGTTGCCGAAAGAGCATGACGGTGCATGAATCGCTTGTTTCGCGCTGTTGCCTGCTAAAGGAACTGTGATAAACGACACCAACGAGCAAGTTGCCGAGTGTGAGAAGGATATACAAGTGGAAACTCGCCTTTTCCTCTCATTCTGTTCAGACAGGAACCAACCACGTATAACCTCCCAGCGCTGGAATGAAGCCTTGGGTCCAAAAGCGCGAATCCCCACTACCAAGAAGGAAACTCCAGGTATCGGATGTAGTATTTTGCGCGAGATTGACTCCGAAGAAGCTAAAGAAGGTACATACGAACATGAAGATGCAAGGGTGGGAAGGGGAGGGGAGTGAGGAAGAGACAAGGGGGGCGTGTAATACTAATACTGCAAACGTCTGGAACAGGCAATTCGTGGACAGATGCTTTGATACAGTTGCGAATAACGTGGACGATGGAGCAAAGAGCCGGATGACGGTGAGTTGCCCGTTTTGACACAGTAGGGAGTTATCTTTGTCAAGTCTTGTTGTCATTGACTTGATCCCATTGGGAGCGCTGGGCTTTGACTTTGACAGTTTCGGTTCTCTCTTCATTTCTTCTCCATTCCTGCGGGCCCTTTTGCTTCCCAGGAGGATTGGTACGCATTTTTGCACATACCTGATTTGGCAGGGATACATGCACTTACTCACGCAGTACGGAGTAAGCAGCCCGAGATCCAGGCAATGCTACCACAAATCAACCTAGAGCCGTCCCCCTCTAAACCAATACGATTGCCTGGATGCGTATCGAGTGCGTATTGAAGGAAAAGGCCGGAGAAAGACCACAAGAGAGTCGGTGGGATTACAAGAAGGCAGTCACAGCCTCAGGATACGCACACAAAAATAAATACCCCAGGCTTCTTGTTTTCCCCCATCCTTCCCAGCTAAACATACATGCACCGTGTCAACTTGGCAGTCTTTGCTGTCCACTACCAGTTGTTTCTAATTGGCTGCGTCGGCTAATGCAGGCATTGATGATGTGAGGTTATCAGGCTGCTGTATCGCCAAGTATCAAATTCCAACCCCCTGCTTTCTTCTTGCTAATGGTAACGTACATAGGCCGATAGCCGATTCCACACGGTTCCCATTGAGTTTCGGCTGTTGGTTCATCTCATCACTTCCCCCCCCCCTTGGGGCTGGCTAGTTCCCTTGGCTTCAGGATGGAGGATTTCGAATCCTACAGAGGTGCCCACTTGGTCATCACCATCCATCATGATCGCTTAGAATGAGCTGCATAAACAAAGGTAGCACTGCGGTTCAATGGCTATTGCCTAGCGAAGCCTGGCATGAGATTGACAGACACGACGAGGAACAAGCGGCAGCAAATTGCATGTGTATGTCTCTCCCTTACAGCACCTTTTGGGCCAACACTGACAGACTCGGGCCGCCGTCCAATCCCGTGGCCGCGGACACATGCTTCTGCGCTGACGCGAGAGACCCAACAGCCGTAGCAACTACTCCGAAACGAAGCCGAGCCGCCAGGAGTGTGTGTGAGAGAGTCTTGAGAGTCCTCCCTCGGCTGGATGAATCCAACTGCTACTATACTACTATGTATCTCATGCGAAGTTCGGACATACGAGCCTACCTACGAAGGAATTCGCACTACCACAAACCAGACTCGGTTGGAGCACAGCTGGACATACCAATTCCAGTCCAGTGACAACCTCCACATCCCCCCCCCATCCTTCAAAGAGGTGGTGAATATGATTTGTGATTACTGATTGATGGAAACTCTCAAGACAAAACAAATCATGATTAAACAATGAAGAGTAGTACTGATGACGGGACTTTCCACCGAGTCGTACTAGCTCACGCAGCAGATCCTCGACGTCAGCCCACCCCGGTATTATGACCTGGGGGGGCGCGTTTCCATTGTCCATGCATCAGCCCGTCAATGCTTATTTCCACCTACGGCTCAGAGTTGTTCAAAATATTTTGATGACCTTCTTTGTCGGTTGGGCAAGGTTTTATAAAAAAAGCTGGGCTGAGTCAACTTTGACGCTGGGGCAACTATTGGTATATGTATGCCACCTACCTATAGCGACAATACCCTGGGCGGCCTTTTGCTATTCAACTATCATGTGGGAGGCAAACTCTTTCCCCTCCTATCGATGGCCTCCCGCAATCAGCAAACTAGTCCAGACACTATCCTGTAGCCTCAATTGACTCGAGGGAATAGATACTAATAACACAAGTTGTCCGGACTGCGACGACGAGATGGGCAACTAATCACTACGAGACCCGTTGATGCCAAGTCTAGGTACAAGTAATAAACTCATTTTTTTTTTCTTCCCTCCCTCTCATCCATCCCTTCTGAACTACCTACTAGTCCAACCTAGGGAGAGTGATTGAACTACGGAGATGCTTATCGCAAGACGAGACATTGTTCGGATCGCAGTCGGGTACGAGAAATACGTACGAGAAATACGCCTCTTTTTCTGCTTGTGCGCCATTTGGCGCGTTGGGCCGACACGGAGGGTTTGGAGGAGAGGAGGCGGAATGAGCGTATCAGGCACGGATCGAGATGCTGCTCGACTCTGTAAAAGGCCGCATTTCGGGCATCTCTGCTTCTGCTGTGTCTACCTACGAGAAGTAATGCCAGTCTTGTCTTGCAGAGAACGAAGTAACAGGCTCAACGTACTGTCCGCTCACCAGGATCCACGTCCGCTGCGCATAGCCTTTTGGAAAGGGAAATGGCACGAATATTACCCCGGTTAGCCTAACCAACAGGTCTGCTAGGGAAGCCATGAGGATAATTGACAGTCCGGGGTTCCTTTAGACTGTGTAGAGAAACGTCAATCGCTCGATGAGATGGAATGGGATGGGCCAAAAGTGCATCACCGTAGCCAGATACTACGGGCTTCGTGCCGGCTTGGGCAATTGCTGTGGTATGTCGCCCATCTGCATTAGCGCAGGTCAAACCACCAGACTGTGACAGCAACTGGAAAGAAAACATGTGCGAATTAACGAAGGGGATCTCAGGCAAACACCATCGCCTCGATGGGGACCATTCGAGTTGCCATGACGAGTCAAGACTTTCTGGGTCTTTTGTCATGGGTTGACCGGGTTCCTGGGGACGGAGCTGATGGAACGGACAAAATCAAATGCCCAAAAATCCCACCGGTTGACCCGCAGAAAGCCTCAACTCAAGGGGACAAAGGGGATGGATACGACAGACCAACGTACTGTACCCAGGGTTTACACTAGACAAGGCATGAGAAGACCAACAACTGTTCCAGGGGTGGGTGTGTCACAGAGACAAGTTTGTCCGGCGCCGCCGAATTGATTCCATCTTCCAGCTCTTTTGCCTCCTTTGTAGACTTTGCCGATAGCAAGTCGTTGTTGTCGCTATGCCCCGTTGAATATCCCGCAAACTGCCATCGGGCAACTTTTGTCCATCGGCAATTTGTGTGTTACAACGTCGCTTGTCATGCTGCGTCTGTGATGGATGGCAACACGCCCCCTGGACGAGACACCGAGGAACACAAGTGTAAGATAGGAACTGTCTGCAACCGGGTACGGTGTCAAGCAGTTAACAAATGGCCGTTCCTTGTTGCATCGACAGTTGTAATTGCCCCGTGAGGAACTCAGTAATCCAAAATCCCTTGATACGAACAAAGTCCCTTGATGGCCTGCTCCGCAAATCTGCACCCTGCTAGTGTGGGTTGAGTACATAGAGCTGTTCAGCTCTTGGCTCGCGGGCAAAACTGTCAACTTTTTGCGAATTGCAAGATGCGACAGAATGGCCAGACTAGGACCATGTACTCTTGTTGAGTCTCTCGGTAGGCAGGCTGGCTATACAGTGCATATATGGAGATGCGTTAAAGCTGCATGCGCGCCTTTTCGCAGCAGCAGCAGGTGTGTCTCGTTCTCGTTTGCACGACCGATATCAAAGAGAAACCACAACAACGCGTCGGATTGGACAGTTTGAAAACAATCCTCCCCTCTCATTCTAGCATGTCCCATACAAGTATGCAGACAGTCCTTGAATAAGAAAGCGTCTCTCATGTCGGACAGCTGGTGTTGCGTGACTGGCTGGTCAACGCCGCACCACAGCACGCCACATGGGAAACTGATGAGATATTATCAGTACACACCATGTTAGAAACAGGAGAGATAAAGGGAATGGGCGTCACCTTGAGAGGTTTAATGAACTCGATGAGTGGTTGATGCAGGCGACTGGATTGCATCGACAACCCCTCTAGGCATATCACTAGCACACACACTCCCACGCACACAGTATGAAGATGGAGAAACACGAAAAGTCCCGATTTTCGTGTGTTTCAGAAGGAGGAGGGTGTGTTTCGTTTGGCGGTTGGTGAGTTGTGAGATCAGTTCCCTTGGCATTACACACAAACCTGTCTTGTCTTGCCTCTTCTTGCTCGTACAAGTAGCTCCATGCATGTAAGTGAATCACCATCGTTCGTACGAGCAACTCTGTCATGTTGCCTCTCTTCAAGGCTTGCCCGACACTTGGCATGGTAATATGCGCCCGCTTTAGCAAACTCACGTCCTGCTCGCTCTTTTCAAGCTCCCCAAAGCGGAGAATACTAGTATTTCCAACGACCGAAGACAAAATAATGCTCGCAACTTGTCATCATGACCGGGCTTACACCATAGCAGTTCAGACTCCAAACCCCATAACCAGAGAGAGAATGGGGGAGACTGTATCTCATTGACAGAACAAGTACATGTAACACATTTCCCGAATGTTTGTTCGCCATGAATTGCAGCAGCTGTCGTGCTTACGGGAGCAAGAGTAATGATGTGACGAGCAGTTGTGGGATAACGGAGGAAATATTTCCGCATTACTCCGGATGTACCCTTCGGCCTTTTCTTTTTCTCACTAGGTATCAACGCGCTCTTTGGAATCTAGCATGCAAAGACTAATACATGTTTACCGCTTTGCACGTTGTTCATGCAGTTGGCAATACAATGGGACAGTAAGATTGTACTCTGTGATAACACCAGGATTACCACATCGTCTCTGGGAGACTACTAAGCATCCGTAGCACATGCTCTCCTACAACAGTTTATACTTTCATTCGTCGTCTATCATGATCACTCATGTGCTCATCAATGTCTGAGCAATTCGGACAGATTTACAATAAACCACATTTCCTTGGTTCCACAGCCAATCTCCAGGCCTTAGGCCTCCCGAAGTCTCCTTGATTGATACCTACCTGTGTAAGCAGCACGTCTCCTTCACTGCCCCTTAGGCGTAGCAGTAGAGCACTATCCCGCTCGAGATGTCAGCGTTTTCTCGAAAGGAATAAGTGTAACCTCTTTCCACCTCATTCTCAAGCGTTTAGTCAGTCGTTCGAGTGCTGCGGCGGGCCACCAATCTGACGTGTGGATCTCTCCGCCTTTTCCCCCCTTCCTTTGCCCTTTATACTCTAGAACTCTACTTGTTCAGTTCACAGATGATTACGTTCGCGCCCTCTCCTGAGCAATTGAAGAAACAGGGGGGTGTAGTTGTAGCTACGGAGCATTCTCCCTCGGTGGGGAAGTCCTAGTGAGTCCGGGGAGGGCATGTTGTCTATTTGCTATACGATGTGTAATCATGGGCAAGAATAGTCGCCAGAGATTAAAGTAATACGAGAACATGGGGTTATCGTAACTCTCGTGGCTTCAACACCTACTTCCAGTCTGCTGAGAACTCCCCCTTATTGTATGCCTCACAACCATTTCGGCGATACGGAAGGAATATTTCGATAACAAGCCTGATGTTCAGTTTTCTCCGAAGATTAATATGTCCAAGTTAAGAAAAATGTGCATCGACTAGAGCATGTTCGTCAACAATATGTACCATACTCATCGCCTGTCATTCCTTTCTTGGGAAACTGCCCAGGATCCAGATCCATCCATCCTTGTACGCGCAAACAATAACTGCCGAAAGAAATCGTCCCAAAAAAGGATCATCAGCATACTATGCTCTCTCATCCCATCCCATTCCATGTTCCTCTTCATCAGCAAGCAATTCTGTACGAAATAAGCAATGAGCGGCGGCGTGCCGTAATCGCATCAATCAGGCTATGTATTTGGAATCATGACTGTCATTCGCGGAACACAATGCCAACTAGCCAGATACCTTGATGAAAACTATCACGTTTCGTTCATCCTTGTTGCCCGTTTCAGAGCAGTTTCTGCAAACAAAAGCTCCATGACTCGTCTCGTCATGCCGTTTAGGCGTTGATTTGTGTTGTGACCAGATACTGGGCACCCGTTTTTATCTAGAGTGATGATTTTGAAGCACTTCCTACCACCACCACCACCATCTGCGCTTGCAACAATTAGCATACAATTTGCCAGGGAGCCCCAGATAATTCAGGAGCGCCTTCGTTCCTATCAACTCTGTCTGCTCATTCGTGATAGCCTGAACGTTCTTTGAATAGATGTCGGTTTGTAAACGGCTGTATATGCTTCCTATCCTTTAGATAGTGGTATGTTGCTCATAGAAATTTTCATAAGTCACTTTGTAAGGATGAGCTGTGTTCCATGACAATATGTGAATGATTGAAGAAGAGATAGGAATAGCAGTTGCCCATCAGGCCGCCCTGTTGCAACAAGACGCAGCCTTACCGATCGTAAGCGGTAGCATTTCGAAAAACATGTCGATATCCGTCATTGGTTGTATTAGACCCTTACCTTACCCCCAACTCCATCCATATTCCTGCTCGCCCGGCCCGTAAGTAAAGTGAATCCTTCATCTCAATCCCGTCATCGCCCTCCTCTTCCTCGGCCTCTCCCTCGCCCGCGCCCGCGACCACCTCCGCGGCCGCCCTTCTTACCACCCCGTCCAGCGTTGCGGTTATCAAATCTCTCAAAGAGCTGCTCCTCGCCAAACGCGCCCTCTCCAAACCTCATGAAGTTGACCAGCCCCCTGTCCACCACGGCCACAATGACGTTTCTGTGTCCGTGCTTCAGCCGCTGATACAGCTTGCCTGAATTTCCTTTCCAAGCCTCGGGCGCAGGATCGTATGGTGTCGACTCAAGCAACGACTCGATTTGCTCCAGCGTGGGGAGACACGAGTCTGCCGTGTCCGCCACGGCGATGCGAAAGTCTGGGGGCGGGGGATTCTTCTTGGAGAACCCACCCGCGCCGGGCTTCCATACATGGAAATGCACCCGGAAAGGATCCTCCGGCTGGGATGGGTGTGGCGGCACAGGCAGCGGCTTGTGTCGAGGAATGAGAGCCAGTTGCTGGTATATCGGTCGGTAGGCGCGGTAAAGGCCCGGGGCGACAAGCGGGCCAAATGGTTGCTGCCGCTGCTTTCCAAAGTGAAATGTCTCCGGCTTGACAAAGGAGAAGAGCCATTGCCATAGTGTCTGTGACGGCTCTGCGGCTTCTTGTCTGGGTGGTTCTGGCGGTGCGCGGAGAATATTGAAGCCTGCTCGCTTCAGGTGGGCGTAGACCTGGTACTTTGGGAGTGTCGTCTTGCCCTGTTCATCTTCAAAACCGATGAAGAGCGAATATGCAGCTTCAAGACTCAGAGGCAATCCAACATCGTAATCATCAGGCCCAAAGCCAGGTCGAGGTGCGCTCCCGCTGGTGCTGCCCTTTGGTAAGAGGGTTTCAAAGTCAGTATACGGCCACCACAGGTCGACAGTGCCTCTCTCAACGAGATAGATAGCCTCTTCTGGCAAGAGCCACAGCCTTCCTACGCCAAGCTGGTCTTTGCTGCCGGAAGCCACTCGTCCGATATCCTTCATCCAGCCTCCCTTCTCATGCTCCATCACCACCACCCGGTCCTTGAGCCACATGCCCTCGTAGTCCACCGCAACGTTGGCCTCATCTGTCCAGAAATCGGGAAAGCACCAGCCCCTTGACCAGGCATCGCCTCGGTGTATCCTCGTGTAGCTGAGCACGTCCTCGAGCGCCCTTCTGCTCGACTCCAGAGCGCCAACTTGAGCCTTGGTTCCGTGTGTCTCAAAGTCCTTCTCACCCTTGCGGATCGTCTGGCTGGAGACGCCCTTCTTGGTGAATGAGGCGGCGAACAGCTTGTAGTCGGGCATGTCGTCCTCCAGCGCTTCCTCTACTGTCGCGGCGCCGCCTTCGCCGTCTGCGGCGACTGGTCCCGCAGCTAGCGGGCTGTCGTCGTCGTCAAAGGGCATGACGTCGTATGAGATGTGAATGCGACTCAGTACTGAGTAGTCGTAAGGCAGAGGAGAGATGCTGAGATTGCTCGAGGGTGAAGTTGCTCGGCTTTGATGCGCTCTATCGCAATCGTCCAGGCGTCTCAAAAGAGATCGCGTCTCAGTCAGAACTTTCTCGCGTGCTCCAAAGTAAAATTCGATTAGAAAGCAGCAGGTGCGTCGGCCAAAGGCCGTGGCAAAGTGAGATAGAAATGCAGAGAGTGAAGAAAACTCAGTCCAAGTGATGCCGATGCGCTCTATCGCCAGTATCAAAGTGGGGTGGAGTTTGAGCTGTCAGCTAGCAATTTCTTGCATATTGGTCTAGAGAGGTATTATGTACGTACCTTACCTACAGAAAGACAAGTGCTACGTCAACAGTGACACGTGACGGTGAATTTGGCCCAACGATGCTGCAAACTGCAATCGCTGT
The DNA here is from genome assembly GCA_001050175.1 of Trichoderma parareesei. Taxonomy (NCBI): domain Eukaryota; kingdom Fungi; phylum Ascomycota; class Sordariomycetes; order Hypocreales; family Hypocreaceae; genus Trichoderma; species Trichoderma parareesei. The sequence goes on along the minus strand of LFMI01000124.1, from coordinate 5,294 downwards.
AGAGCCCTCGAGAAACACTGGGGAATAGATAGATAGTCAAGCGATCCGCCAAATCAAAAAGAGGCAGTTCTCGACAGAGAGAGGGAACAGAAAGGGAATTCAGCTTTTCCATGAGTTGCAGGGCTGACAACTGCCCAAGTTAGTCGACACTGTGTCGTTGGGATTTCCAATCATCGCCAAACTTGGAGCACTGCACAATGAGCGAACATCTTGGCCTGCTCTCACTTGATTTGCCTACAAGCCCTTCATTCAGGACATGATTCCGTCTACTGTCTGCTAACATCCACAAGACTGCCAGTCCATCTTCCGCAGTCCTTCACGCGGTGGGATCTTCCACTATGATCTCGATATCTAGTCGACTAGAGAGCTTGGAGTGCCATGCTCTTAGTTCATCCATCCATCGCCATCACTTGTGCCTCGCAGCGTCGTCTTGCCTCCTTTTCCGCCTCCAGCACACTCATGGTATCCTCCTCAACTCCCCAGCGTCAAGGTTCAGCTCGCAACCGCCCCAGTCATGAAATTTGGCTTTCTCCGCCTTCGTTGACATATTATTACGAACGGCTACCCGACTCAAGCCCAATTCAACCGCGTCACAGTCCAACAAGAATATCTCGAGTTTTAGCTACTCTCTCGACATCAGCAAGCGACGCCAACATGATGATGAGTATCGCGCTAGCCTATGGATGAGGTGGGTAAGGTATGGACCCGAGTAAACCTCACTCCAACTTGTCGAACCGCCTCCAGAAGGTCTGGCGAAACTCAACCCTAAAATCACCCTTTGTGAGTTTTGAAAAGACGGAATGATCATATCAGTCATGACGCAGCCAGTTTTGTTCAAAGCAGCAGCCCCTTTTACGTTAAAAAGTACACTGATTGCCCTTCTGTCTTGTCACTGAACTGGAGTCTGGGAAGGGGAAGAAACCAGAGAGAGCGACAGGCTTTCGGCAAGGTCGACAAGAGGCTACCACCACATTGCCCAGGTCAGAAGCAGTTCAGTTTGATGGGCTTTTATGAAACATACACGAGAACACAACCATGGGCTTTGCAAGGATACCGGTTGCCCTGCCGACTTGAGCATTAGGTGAGAAAGAAGGCAACCACCCATCCACTCAGAGCTGCGAAGAAGGATGTTGCCTACGAGATGGCTCTCAGAAGAGTCATCACTGTCGACTCTGCTGTGAACCATATGCACTGTAATCATATCGTCATCAGACAACTTCAAGGTTACATCTTTGAATTCGAGGAGGCGCCGTCCCTTTCAAGTTCCCATCCTCCTGACTGGACGGTAGCCGTATAGCTAAGAAGGGAACATGACAGCAGAGCCATCTTGAAGACGCGGTTAGTTCCTCCTCGCCAGCGAATTGCTGTCCCGGGGAAAGTTCTCTTCGGCAACATCGTGTTTCAGGCTGTCGCATTAGCTACAGAGGACAGAGGAGGAGGTACGAGGACTGGTTCCAACAAGTCGAGGCGGCATCTTGCCCATCTTCCGTGTTTCTGCGGAAACACTACAAATACGGTCAACGACATGCCCATGGACGATCGGAGACCGTTCTCCCTCCAAGGATTTTCGACATATTCTCACCACAATCACCTCCTTTACCATTCCGCCCATCGTCACTAATTTTTTTTTTTTAACTCCCAAAGATATATACAGGAACCTTGTCCCTTCTTCTATCCATTCAGTAGACCCAACATGAAAGAGCGGGCATTGTCTTAATACCCAAGTACTATTCGCAGAACCATTATATAAAGGATCTGACACTCTACCTTAGCCATACAGCATCCTAAGGTTACCTTACCTAGTGTGGCGTGAGGTAGCGCAGGGTGTAGTCATAGCCTCAGATCGTCAGCTAGCCATAAGAATAGAGCATCTCTCTTCTTCTACTTCATCGTGACAGTTGGTAGCAATTTTGCACAACTAGCTCAGTGTCGCCGAGCATCCTCGCCACTGACCACTTAGTCCACCCAAGCCAACCAAAACCAACCAAGACACATAGACAAGGTCGCTGCGGCACGGCGGCTCACAACCTACTTCGGAGAACGGTCATCCAAGCACGGCATCTTCGAATTGGTGTCTCAAGACGACAGGCAACAGATCATCTCCTTCTACTACGACAATAGCGCCCCTGGCCAACCGCGACGAACGCGCTCAAAAGGAGCCGTATCTGTTCCCTATCCACCATCCTGGACCAGAGACATTACCGCCATCGCCGTCGCAGAGATATACATGAACGAGCCAAATACTGCTAAGAAAGTCTCCATATACCACATGTTTATAAAAGCTGATGAATAGAAATATAAAGCAATAGTAGCAGAAAGTAGATATACCTAGCAGTAGCAGTGATACTATTATTTTACTTGAGTAGATGCTGGACATATAGAACAGGAGTATAGAGACACGGGCACTCTACCAAATCCATGGGTCAAGATCAACATATATAGACCGTATTTTCGGCGAAAAAGACCATTGGCCATGCGCAGCTGGGTTGTGAGCCGGTATACCGGAAAGCCAGTCGCCTAGAAGAAGACCAGCGCTGGTATCGAACCGTTCTATGCGAACCGGTTGAGGAGATTGCCGTTACGATCTCTCTCAAAGGTTGCCAAGGCGGTTGGAGACAGCTGCTCCAGGTCGCCGAACATGAAGCATGGCATACAAGTGTTGCCTCCGACGCAGTAGAGGTTTGCATAATTTATATCTAGTAGCCGCCTGATCTATCGCAACGCCACGGTATACTTGCAACTTCCAGGCTCGCTACATGGCGACATCCTCGCTTTCTTGCAGGAGTTATGCAGAGCATGTTGACGTATGGCAGGAGACGGAGCAAGTAGAACTCGATCGTCTCATTGGGAAACGGCTTCTCCCGTTCGTATTGCTCCCAGGCAGCGACTCTAGTGGTAACGTCCCGCAAGCGTTTTAAATCCGGCTCCGTGCTGTCAATTTGCTGGCGCAGGTCCTATAACTTTTGACTATCGTCTGGATGCAACTTCCCAACAGCAGGAGAGTGGCTGGATCTAGTCTTCTTGTCCTTGTGGACGAAGACCAGAGTGGCGATGAACGACGAGGCTTTTGAGTCTGCCAGCGTCGTGTGTTGCTTCATCCAAGTTCTCAGTGTTCTGCTGCTGACATGGCTATGTCACATCTCCCTCTGACACCCGCGTTGTGTTGACTTTCCAGCAAGTTGGCATTGATCTCTGTCCAAACATCGCCTGTGGTACGGTACTGGGCATGCCGACCTCATGTCCCAGGTCGTCTTTCTAGGCGTATCCCTTGTCTACGCCAGCAGCTGAGATGTTGCCAACGACACGTTTAGCGCTGTGAAAGGGGTGCTTCACTCTTGCACTAACGGCCAATCGAGAAGAGCTGGCCGTAGAAGAGATTCCATCTTGGATTAATAGATTTCCAGCTCGCTCCTGTGTTTGACCAACTGGACGAAAAGAAACCTGCGTGGTGGTGGAGGTAGGGCATTGTGAGTCAGTATGTTCTCTCTTCCATCAACTGTGAATCGAGAGTTTGTGCCGGTCTCATGAAAGATGAGAAGAGATCGCCTCTGGAGTCACAGATTCCTACCTCTTCTGCATCCAACCAACGGGATAAACAGAGAACACTAACCCCTGGCGAGTGCAACGGAGCAAGTGCAACGAAGCCGACAACGACGACGACGATGACAAGAAAGCATATGACAGACTACAAAGTCTGTCAGAAAGCGGCGGCGGATATGGACACGGTCGTAGAACGAGCAAGTGACGACATAGAACCCCCGACGTATTGACTGAAACGCCAGTCTCTTTCGAAGCAGAGGAAGTCTCACCACAGGGATGACCAGAGAAGAGATTTGAACGGCCAAGCAAGTCAAAGTTTGGAATCTGCAGCTTCAAAGGGAGAATCTTCCCTCAATCCGCTCTTTTTGGAAGTACCAACTTCCGTTAGCCGAGAGAGAACAAAGTCATCAGCAGAGCCCTTCATCTTCTATCACTCACCAAGCGGCCCGGCCAATCATAGATAGGATACTTCAGGCCCAGAGAAGCGCAGCCGGTGAGGCCGTGGCATGGATGAGAGCTGACAGGGCAAGAGCTCGAAATAGAAGATGGTAAGGGGAAGAGCAAGCGGAAGAAGGGTCAGAGAATAGAAGGGATATGAAATCAAGAAGAAATGGTGTCGGAAATGGTGGATGGGTGCAGAAACGCGCAAGGTCGAGCTGCCGGACCCGGGCCGTTGATTCCAATGCTACTGTGTGTCTCCGTTTGCCCTGTGCTGGCCGATGTGGTGGTTTCGAAGTCGGCGGTGCCGGGGTTGCTCCTCAATCTTGAGCTGACAACATCGCAGCCCCGTGGACCAAGAAAACACTTCTTTGGTCGTCTTGATCTTCACAATGAAGAGACAGGAGGACAGATGAACAAGGCGTCGGTGCGCGAGGGCATCTCAACAGAGCTGCACGGCGGATCTGGTGCGTCGGCATCCTTTCCACTGCCGATGGTTCATGCGGACGTGCATGACGATAATCTTCTCGCCGGGCATTAGCCTGGTGCTGAAGAGCGGGTTCTTGATCATGGCGCCCTCGCTCGTCCTCGCGAGTTTGAGTTGATTTTGAGAGCCACCGATCCGCATCCACCTCCGCAAAGTGACATGACCCAAATCACTTTTGGTGATGGCATCACCTCTGACATGCACTGCGGCCTCTTGGCTGAACAACCTCAAACGATGCTGGATCCTTGCCGTAAGGATAGGTAATATCAAGACATTATCGGCACGGGGCTTGTACGCTACGGCATCATCATCATGTAGCAACTCCACAAGGTGCTTATAAGACCTGTACTTATTACGTGTCACCAATGAGATATATGCATCGGAGCAAACCCAGCGTTTGACCTTGTTGCTCTGTATGGCAATGTGGAAAGTTGTAGATGTCATGGCCCTTAGGTACATTGCATCTCGACTACGCTATGCCGTCTTCCACAAAATCTCTGCGAAGAGTGTGATGCCGTTTCCATTTTCTGAAAGCTCCCTCACTGGCTCCTCGCTGCAACGTCGCTTCGCAGCGCCTCTTCTTGCGCATGCGAGCCACTCATTATGATTCCCATGAGAGAAGTCGTGATTGGCGGCTGGCCTCAGCGAACCTTGAGCGTATATCGCCCATTGGGTTCCTTCTTCTCCCCACACGCTCTGCAGCTGAGCCTCTCCTTCAGCACACGAATGCGGGTCATCTCCGCGCACCTCCCAGATGAACTTAAGGATGTACTCTCGTTGTTCTGTTCTCGTTATAGGGCCTGGGGGGGGGGGGGGGGGGGGGGGGGGG
>LFMI01000122.1:0-13980 GCA_001050175.1 Trichoderma parareesei | reverse complement strand
TCCCCCCCCCCCCCCCCCCCCCCCCCCCGCCTTTATCTCCCATCTGGTCTAGAATCCTTGTGGATGGATTGGGGGGAAAGCACACCGGCTCCAAGCCCCTGAGCGGGATGATACGCGCCTCGTACGAGCACTGAGATGTTGGTGTTCAGTGAGGTTCCTGGGGTTGTCTACCACTTTTTTCCTTCTCTCTTTGTATGTACAGGTTCCAATAGCCTTCCGCGCCTGTCCAGTGCCTTCTAGAGTTAGTCCATGGCAATCAGCGTCGTGATGCCACAATCGGTGGAGCGGCCTAGCGAGTTCAAGTCCAGCCATGAATGGCATTTTACGGAGCCATATGGTGTCACCGGTGGGCATCAATGACTTGCAGGTGCCCGTCCAGCGCTGCACCCAAGCCCGTTATGTACCGTCCTGGTCGGGTCTGCACTTCCGGACAAGCAGCACCTGGATGGAATGCTACAGTACCGAATACTTTGTACGCAATATCGCCGTTGACGGGCTGTAATTGCTAATAAAGGAGGGGGGACCCTTTGGGGGCATTGAGATTCCTCTTGGGCTCCAGCGAAAGGGGGACAGGGGTTGACAGCAGCAAATCCCAGCCGTCAAGCCCCGTAGGAACCGAAACGTGGGGGGAATTGCCAGCGGAAGCCATTCGAAGATGGCCCCAGTAATCCGGCGGCTTCCATTTGCTGGCGGGCCAGAGCCGCAGTGCGTCATATCGTCACTCGGTGCGAATGACTGCATTTTTTTTTCTTCTTTCTGCCCGTTCTCTCTGTTCCACTTAGCACCTTAGGTACCTACTAGTAGTATTAAGGCTACAGCCATGAGTAGGTGCCTTATAGCCAGTATTACATGCTGTAATCAGAGTGGGTAGTGGACTTTCAAGGTTCTGAGCAGGTGCCACAGCGGGGTGGGCGGTGAACGAATTGTGTCGAGCAGCCCAAACAGCTCGAACCCACAACTGCGTAATAACTGGCTTGACGTGTTGATGCAACCGCATCCTCTGCGCTTCTGTCTCTCTGCCTTCTGCCCCCCTCCGTCGATCGCCAGCCTCGAGTCTCTCGACACGCCCTCTTGTATCATTATTACCCACGGCCGTCTCTCGCCTGTACCTACCGCTACCTACCAGCCTCGCCCGGCTGCCGCCCTGCCGCCTCGTACCGGTACGTCGCTGCGTCGCCTCCCTGGACCTGATACCGTGCCCCGCAGGGTCCATGCATCCCGTCGCCGTCGCCATCCATGCCAGTCCATGCCGTGCCATGCCCTGCTAGGCGGGCTGGATGGTGGTCATGGCGAATCAGGGTGGTGACGGCGGACGAGCTGGCCGTTGAAATGGGAGCTCGCCCACGCTCGTGACCCCCCTGATGCCGGCCCTGCGTATCCTGTACTTTGCATTCCTGCTCCCTCCAGCCCATTTGCTGACCTACCTACTATTACCTATTACCTACAGACCGGCCATCGGTGTCACCTCCAGAAGCCCTCCAACGTTATTTATCACGCTCCCCAAGATTGTTGGACGAGAGCTGGCTGCTGCGTTGTTCTCGGCCTCTTCTTCTACTGGTCCATCACGACACCCACCACCACCACCACTACTACTACCACCATCGCCGCCGCCAACTGATAATTGATACCCCTCCGACAGCTTTGGTCATCGCAGCCTATTCGAGAGGCGTCCGATACAATCGATACTTCGACGCAGCGACAAATTGATACACCCCGCATCCCAGATGCAAGGCACGTCGAACCACCGCGCTCGCGGTTCCGACGACTACGGGGTCTACGACGATGCAAAGACGTACTATGCGTCCGAGGAACGGCACAGCAACCGCTATGGCGTTCGAACCCGAACCTACTCCCAGGTGGGTGCCAATGGCGAAACACACAAGGCAGTCATGCTCGGCATTGAGAGTACTAACGCATAATGCTATAGAACAGTTTGGTGAAGCAGCTGGAGAGGATGGGAGCCTCGGAGCCGTTCCGGCGCGGAAGCCACGGTAAGTCGTCTCGTCCTCGAATTACAGCCAAATGGTGGGAGGGAAACAAGTTGTTGACCTCAACCTTACAGATGAGAGCACCATGGATCAGGGTCGCCGGTTCCTCGTCAACGTGGATGCCACCCTGGAAATCCTCAAGAACCAGGAGGACACGGATGGAAACATGCAGATCACGATTGAGGACAATGGCCCCAAGGTCATTTCTCTCCGAACGGCTGCCTCGGCTGGCCACAACCGCTTCGAGGTCCGGGGCACGTACATGCTGTCGAACCTTCTGCAGGAGTTGACGTTAGCCAAAGAGTACGGCCGAAAGCAGATCATCCTTGATGAAGGTCGCTTGAATGAGAACCCTGTGGACCGCTTGTCTCGCTTGATCCGCGACCATTTTTGGGATGGCCTGACGAGGCGAATCGACGCATCTAGCATTGAGGTCGCTGCTCGTGACCCCAAGGACTGGACAGACGACCCTCGCCCGAGAATCTACGTGCCCCTCGGAGCCCCCGAGCAGTACGAATACTACCAGAAGATTGCTGCGGAAAGGCCAGAGCTCCGCCTCGACGTCCAGCAACTTCCGGAGAACATCACGGTGGAACTGATTCGGGACCTGAACGACAAGCCTGGTCTGCTAGCCGTGGCCGTGGAGAAGGTGGAGGAGGACGACGGGAAGGGCAACAAGAAGACCACTCTGAAGGGCCTCCCCTTTGTCGTCCCCGGCGGCCGTTTCAATGAGCTCTACGGTTGGGACAGCTACATGGAGTCTCTCGGCTTGCTGATCCATGAGAGGGTTGACCTGGCCAAATCCATGGTGCTCAACTTTTGCTTCTGCATCGAGCACTACGGCAAGATTCTCAACGCCACTCGGTCTTACTACCTAGCCCGATCTCAGCCCCCTTTCCTGACGGACATGGCGCTTCGAGTGTATGAGAAGATCAAGCATGAGCCAGATTCCAAGGAGTTCCTGAGGCGAGCAATCCTCGCGGCCATCAAGGAATACCACAGCGTCTGGACCAGCGAGCCTCGATTGGATCCGGTAACGGGACTTTCAAGATATCGGCCGGACGGTCTAGGAGTGCCCCCGGAAACGGAAGCCACGCACTTCGTCCACATCCTGGAGCCCTACATCAAGAAGCACAACATGGGGTTCAAGGAATTCGTTCGAGCCTACAATTATGGCGAGATCAAGGAGCCCGAGCTGGACGAGTACTTTTTGCACGACCGTGCAGTCCGCGAATCTGGCCACGACACGTCCTACCGCCTTGAGGGTGTCTGTGCTAACCTCGCCACGATCGACCTCAACTCTCTACTCTTCAAGTACGAGACCGACATCGGACGAACCATCCGAAGCCTCTTTGGCGACAAGCTGATCATTCCGGCCGAGTTCTGCGCGGGCACACCCTATCAGCCCGGCGAGTCCGTGTCTTCGGCGGTCTGGGACCGGCGTGCCAAGCGGAGAAAGCTGACAATGGACAAGCTGATGTGGAACGAGGAAGAGGGCATGTTCTTTGACTATGATACGGTCAAGAAGCAGAGGTGCACCTATGAGTCTGCCACGACTTTCTGGGCGCTTTGGGCCGGTCTCGCCTCTCCCAAGCAGGCTGCTGATATGGTAAAGAAGGGCCTGCCTAAGCTTGAGATGTTCGGAGGTCTGGTAGCTGGAACAGAAAAGTCGCGAGGCGAGCTTGGATTGGATCGACCCAATCGGCAATGGGATTACCCCTATGGCTGGGCGCCTCAGCAGATGCTGGCCTGGACTGGCCTGCTTCGGTACAGCTTCACCGAGGAAGCCGAACGCCTCGCCTACAAGTGGCTCTTCATGATCACCAAGGCCTTTGTTGACTTCAACGGAGTGGTGGTGGAGAAGTACGACGTTACGCGGCCCATTGATCCTCATCGTGTGGATGCCGAGTATGGAAACCAAGGCCTTGATTTCAAGGGCGTCGCGAAAGAAGGGTAATTCCTACCGTCCCATGTCGCAGGAGGGGGTGATTTCGTGCGAATGCTAACAATGTTTGTGATAGATTTGGATGGGTCAATGCCAGTTACGTCTATGGTCTCCAAATTGTGAACGCGCACATGCGACGAGCGCTGGGAACACTTACCCCGTACGAAACGTTTGTCAAGGCCATTGAGCTGAACAATGAACGGGCCATGGCCAACCTGACCCTGTAATTGACTGCGAAAGCCGAATGTCGAAGCGGGTGGCCGTCCCGAGGCGACACTATGCGGGGTTGAAGATTGCCGGTGAAAGACGGAGTGAAGAAACCCTAGCCCAAGGGGACGGGCTTGTCGGAATTAGAGAGGCTGATGAAAAGCTATCTTTGCAACTCAAGGGTCGTCTGGAACGCTATCAAGAAAGTAAAAACAGAAAGCAAGCAATAAAACAGTGCTGTTTGGGGCGGTTTGGTTCAATGCGGTAGAAGGTTTATAATGTAGTCGCGTATCTCTTGACTAGAGACTGGTTTGTTTGTAATGAAGCAGCGAATGCCATTGATGCAGCTGTTTCGGTTGTATCCAGGTACAATTCCATGTGATCAAGGCTACCTCTCCCCGTAGTGGAAGGTTGGCGAGGTGGGATGGACGGGCGGGAGTTGTTGGGTCTGCGTCAACTCGACGAGAAGTATTAGGGAGTCATGCTCGGAGGTGTATTGCACGATATGCTGCCAGAGATGGGCCGGGGATATCACGGCTGATTGATTTACCGATCTGGTTCTAGCCCGTGCCATTTGATCGAGGGTGTTTGTCGCGATGAGACCATCCGGCCGAACGAGGGGGGCATCTAGAGTTTACGAACACGATGGATCAATTCTAGAGTCATAAGTCGGGATAAAACGTCGTTCTCTTGAACAAATACGTACTCATATCCCCATAAAACTATGCCACTCTGTATAAATCATTTAGTTACGATGCCACAGCTCTTTGCTGAGATTCATCTCACATTGCTGACTCCTTGCGCTCTCGACATTCGATGGGATAGTATTAGATGCGTCACTTCACATGCCAGAGTCGAGAGTTCCGGTGGGCCGTCCGTTTGGGTGGGGAAGGAGTGGATTGGCTGGCGAATTGCCGATTTGAGCTTGAGGAAAGTTGTGGGGAGAGGAAGGAGGGAAAATGTCGCCACTTCTGAAAGCCGGGAAGAAGGTACAACTTGACAGTGGTGAGCTGGGAAGGAGAGCTCGCGCTGTCAAGAGGAAGGAGAGAAGGATTTTTTCGGGACAATTGAAGTAGTTGAAATTATCTCCCTACCTTTACCTAGTACTTATCTGTGTCCACAGCGTACTCGACTTCATCAACGCCGCGAGACTTCACTGTCAAAGCGCCTGATAGTCATGACGATACCTTATATAATACCCATCGATCCGTCTTAGTGCGAAGGTACGGACACATGGAGGCCAGTCGACCAAAACGCGGGGCCGACGGCTGACCCTCGTTTCGGCATCTCGGCCAATGGCGGCTACCAACCACCAACTCGAACCCACGCCCATCACCTTGGTTCCAGAGCTCCCCTTGAGCCGAGCTGGAGCCGCGCCGCATTCTGGACTCCGGGGCAGCGCTCCTTTCAGCTGTCGTTTCTGTGGCCATTGCTTATGATGCCTTGGCACCTTTGGGAAAGCTCGGGGTACGTCACGATGTCTGGACCGGTGCAGGGGGGGGTGGCCTGGTGGGCTCTCCGAGCATATGGCCTTTTGTCTTGAGTGCCGAGCTTGGATTGTCACTGGCCCTCGTCTTGGGTGGATGGCGGGGAGTCGCAAAGAGTGTGTCGGGCTTTTCCGGCGCTCTTTCAGAAGCTGGGGGGGAGTCAGACTCGCCAGATCCGAGGTGAAATGGAGGAAAGGGAGAGACGTGACAGCTGGGGTTGTGGCTTGGCTCGGAGCACCCATGGCTGGACGCCGCTCTCGTTGGTGCTCTGCGTGAGGGCGAGGGTCGTGGCCTGTGACTCGGCTTAAACTTTAACTCGGTCCTCTTCTTCCTCTTCCCCTTATCAATCCTTCTTCTGCTCCTCATCTTATCTTTTTCGAAGCTCCCTTGAGTCGTGAGACATTCATTCTCCTTGATCTCTATTCTGGCCTACTCTACGCCATTGACCTGATCTGTCCCAGATTTGACAAGCAGCAATCACTTGAATATCTCCATCATGGCTTCCAACAACATGGTGACTCCGGCTGTAAACCCGGAAATTGAAGACGAGCTCTTCCAGAAAGAGGTCCAGCAGGTCAAGGACTGGTGGCGTGATTCACGATGGAGGCACACGAAGCGTCCCTTCACCGCCGAGCAGATTGTCTCCAAGCGAGGCCATCTGAAGATTGAGTATCCCAGCAATGCTCAGGCTAAGAAGCTGTGGAATATCCTAGAGAAGCGCTTTGAGGTGAGTCACTCAAGTCCATTCGTACGATGTGGCGGAATCTGCAGAATGGCCTACTGACAGCAATATAGAACAAAGATGCTAGCTATACCTATGGCTGCTTGGAGCCTACAATGGTCACCCAGATGGCCAAGTACCTCGACACCGTCTATGTCTCCGGCTGGCAATCTTCTTCAACTGCCTCGGCATCTGATGAACCCGGCCCCGATCTGGCAGATTACCCCTACGTAAGTCCGCCGAACGCTGAGCAAGGCGCGCAAGGACCGCTTTCGCTGATTTCCCTCTCTCTTAGACTACTGTGCCCAACAAAGTCGGCCATCTATTCACAGCCCAGCTCTTCCATGATCGAAAGCAACGCCAGGAGCGTTTGAGCGTGCCCAAGTCCCAGCGATCCAAAGTGGCCAACATTGACTACCTCCGACCCATCATTGCCGATGCTGATACTGGCCATGGCGGCCTGACTGCTGTCATGAAGCTCACCAAGCTGTTTGTTGAGAAGGGTGCCGCTGGTATTCATATTGAAGATCAGGCGCCCGGCACAAAGAAGTGCGGACACATGGCTGGCAAGGTTCTTGTCCCCATCAGCGAGCACATCAATCGCCTGGTTGCCATTCGCGCACAGGCTGATATCATGGGCGTTGACTTGATCGCCATTGCCCGAACCGACGCTGAAGCTGCGACCCTCATCACCACTACAATCGATCCTCGTGACCACGCTTTCATCCTGGGCTCTACGAACCCTAACCTACAGCCTCTGAACGATCTTATGCTTGCTGCCGAGCAGGCCGGCAAGACTGGTGAAGACCTCCAGCGCATCGAAGACCAGTGGATCGCTTCTGCTGGCCTGAAGCGATTTGACGACGCCGTTGTTGCTGCCATCGAGGCCAGCTCTTCTCCCAATGCTGCCAAGCTCAAGAGTGACTACCTCGCTCGCGCCAAGGGGAAGAGCAACGCTGAGGCTCGCGCCCTGGCCAAGAGCCTCCTTGGAAAAGACGTCTTCTTTGACTGGGATGCTCCTCGGACCCGAGAGGGCTACTACCGCCTGCAGGGCGGCTGTGACTGTGCCATCAACCGTGCCATTGCTTATGGCCCCTTCTGTGACGCCGTTTGGATGGAGAGCAAACTGCCCGACTATGCTCAGGCAAAGGAGTTTGCCGACGGTGTCCACGCCGTGTGGCCGGAGAAGAAGTGAGCCCTCCCGTCTCCCCCCTTGTTGATAATTGACTAACTCGTGTCGACACAGGCTCGCGTATAACCTCTCGCCCTCCTTCAACTGGAAGGCCGCCATGCCCCGTGACGAGCAGGAGACATACATTCGTCGCCTCGCAAGCCTGGGCTACTGCTGGCAGTTCATCACGCTTGCCGGCCTGCACACCACCGCTCTAATCAGCGACCAGTTTGCCCGCGCCTACGCCACCCACGGCATGCGCGCATACGGCGAGCTCGTCCAGGAGCCCGAGATGGAACAGGGCGTCGACGTGGTGAAGCACCAGAAATGGAGTGGAGCCAACTACGTCGATGAGCTGCAGAAGATGGTGACTGGCGGAGTCAGTTCTACGGCAGCCATGGGTAAAGGCGTGACTGAGGATCAGTTCCATTAGAGAAGGGTTTCGGTTGCCTCTCACCCTGCCCTCATACCCTCCTTTCGCCATTCTTTATACCCTGTTTCAGAGGATGAGGGGAGAACCATATTGCATATAGTGTCGTAATACTTGGAGACTGCTTGATCTGAAGAATGTTGAATGGTGTCTGTTTGAGTTGTCGTTGTAATGAAAAGGCGCAGCTGTGCCAATAGCCAAATTGTACAAAATACAGAAGAAAAAAAAAATGTTACACATTAAAATATGTACCTATGGTGACCATCATCTTTCCTTCTCGCAACTTCAGCAAACACAAAGGAGCTGAACGGAGATGAGAAAAATCAAGCATGCGCAACGGCAGCAGTCCCTCCTCTTTGTCTGTTGTTTAAAATTTGCAACGTTTTGACTCATTCATTTCCGTCAAGAACAGACCCAGCTCATGCCCATCGGCTCACCGATATCCTTCCGCCCATAGTTTTACACTTCCTATGCCCATCCAACCCCCCCGCTCGGCGCTGACAATAAACGCTGCGGACTAAGCGAAGATTTTAAACCCAGATTTGACGCCCACCCCAAAGACATGAAGGAAATCAGGATATCAAAGCACAATGTGTGAAAAGACGAGAGAATATAGGAAGGAAGAGGTAGAGGCTGGATGGCAAGACAATGATGGAAAGAGACTTCCTATTGTTGCAGGGCCATCCATCTTGGAGTTCGAGGGATCAGAGGTGAAAATGGGAGGGGAAAAGACAAGAGCGAAGAAAAGTACAACTCAAGTGACCCATGAAGCTCACACCGCCAGGAATAAGAGGGAGAGCGAGACCTTAGGTTGTTCCTCGTCCAGATCACACATGCTTGGTCCTCGCGAGGACACCCGTGGAGGGAGCTTTCAGCTAGAAAGCAACTTGCTGGTCCTCGACCCAGGGGGCCAAAGCCGCTCAGCAAATGCAGCGAATCCACGGCGAACCTAGTCGGCCTCGGCCAGCTGCATAATCAGTTTGGCGGCCCGGTCCAGGAACGGGAACGGACTGGTGACCTCCTTCTCCTCGAGCAGCCTTCCGTCCTGGGTCTCGTAGCCCGAGCACTTGAAGTCCACGAGATAGACCCCCTGCTCCATCTCATAGATTTGGATGTCCATATGCAAGGCGACAAAGTCCTTGCGTGAGGCCGCGTCTCCGCGAGTGTAGACGAAGCTGTCTGGAGATCCGGCCTTGGAACCGAGCTCATCTCGACGATCCGCTCCTGCTTGCATGCCTATTTGTTTGGACCCGAACGTTAGAACGATAACTTTTGAAGGGCCAAGTATGTGATAAAACGACAGTTCGAGACTTACTTGTTGATGGCCATCTGACCTGGATATGCCACGGATCTGCAGGCAGCTTATACCTCTTGGTAGGATCCTTGTCATGCCCGTTCGGGTCTCTTTCTAATGGGGCGCCGTTTGCGAAGCTGCTATCGCGGCTTGTGGCATCTTCAACCCCTCTGCGTTGCGCCTCATCGTAGCCTTCGTCGCGAAGATGGGATGCGCCAAGCTTGTTCAGGGCCTTGTGGATGCAAAGGAGAGCCTCCCAAGGCGCATTGCGAGATCTTATGCCAAACTGCCAGCGCACAGGCTTGGGCTTCTTGACTGGGGCGGTGATGGGTGTCATGCCCTGCGGGCGTTTGCTGGACTCGTCCAGACGCAGAGCACTGCGGGAGTGGGGATTCAACCGACGCGCCGCCTCTTCTTTTTCGACCTCGGTGCGAGTGACGGGCAGCTCGTCGTTGATGGTGATGGCCGGAGTAACGGGGTCATGGCCGGTCCCGTTCTTTTCCCTCTCCATGTAATCCTTGTGGTAGGCAGGAAGACTGCTGGGGAGAATGCCGATCTTGGTGACGTACGGACGAGGGGATGCGCCTCCTGGCGAAATGGCGGATCGTGTAGAAGATATACTCATCATAGGACTGCCTTCGTCCCCAGTGAGGCCGACGTCTGGGTCTCGAAGGCAGTTAGTATTTGGCTGGCTGGGTCACAAACGGGTGGCAAGAAAGGGGGGGTTGAAAGAACGGAAAAGCCAGGGTGTGGACTCACTGTTCGCCAGCATGAGCTTGTTTTCTCGGACAATCATGTAGGCATCTTTGATAGCGGAAGGCTCATCAGACTGAAGAGCCTCCTCCACGTCGTCTTTGCCATAGCCCATGGTCTTGCTGATCTTTTCGGTGACTTCGTTATGCAGCTTCTCCTGCACCTTTTCGGGAGCATTGGGCGCAATATCACTCTTCTTGATTGCCTTGTTGGGATCGACGCCGGTGTTGAAAAACTCCTCGACGGGAGGCTGCAGGTATGCGGGCAAGTCGGTGTTGAACCACGGATCGGCCCTGATCTCGTCAATCGTCATGCGCTGCACAGGATTGACCACCAGCATGCCCTTGATCAAGGCGGCCGCGCCCGGTGGCATCCACTGCGGCATGCTGTAGGTGCCCCTTGCAATCTTGGCGAAGAGGCTGGGGATGTGCTCGTCGTCAAAGGGTAGCCTGCCGACAAGAAGGACGTAGAGAATGACGCCGCAGCTCCATACGTCGACCTCGGAGCCGGCATAGAGCTTCCCGCCAATGACCTCGGGGGCGGCGTAGTTGGGGCTACCGCAGCTCGTCTTGAGGAAGTTGCCGTCGGTCATGATGTTGCTCAGGCCAAAGTCGGCAATCTTGACGTTGAGGTTCTCGTCCAGCAGCAGGTTCTCTGGCTTCAGGTCGCGGTGGACAATCTTGTGGCGGTGGCAGTACTCAACGGCACAGATCATCTGCTGGAAGAAGCGGCGTGCCTCTGCCTCCTTCATGCGGCCGTTCTGGACGATGTAGTCGAAGAGCTCGCCGCCTGCGTACTCGAGCACCATGATGATTTCGGACGGGGTCTTGATGACGGTATAGCTGCTCGAACGGTTAGAGTCAGAAGCCCTAGCGTAACGGGAATTGGCGAGGAACCAGCGTACAGCTTGATGATGTGCGGGTGCCGCAGCAGCTGCAGGTACTCAATCTCGCGCTCGACGCGGCCGGCCATGTCGCGGCTGATGAGCTTCTTCCTGGTGATGATCTTGAGGGCGACCTTCTGGCCGGTGCCGTTGTGGATGGCCAGCCGCACCTTGCCAAAGGAGCCCTCGCCCAAGGTCCGGACGACGGTGTAGGCGCCAATCCGCTGCTCCGTCTTGGTCTTGTCCTGCGGCTGGTCGGCTCGCGCCATGGCGGTGGGCGCATTCGCAGCAGCGTCGCCCTGCTGCGGCTGGGTCTGAGACGGCGGCTGCTGTTGCTGCTGCTGCTGCTGCTGCTGGTGACGCCGGACGTGGGTGGACGACATGGAGATGGTTAGCTCCTCATCGTCGAAGCCTCGAGGAACCATGGCGAGCGGCAGGAGGCTGGGCTGGGACCGCGCTCGCTGGGAGGGGAGAACGACTTTATATTCAGCCGCCGAAGGATGGCTCGCCGAGAGATAAGGAAGGATGATGGATAATTCGATTCGTGATTAGACTCTCGGATCCGCGGTCAATCAATGCCAGACGGGGAAGAAATGCTGGCTTTTGGCTTTGGGGCAGCGGGCAGAGAGTTTCTGGGTCCGTCTGGGTTGACAAGGTTGGGCTGGCCGAAGATGGAGGGGTAACGTCACTAGCAGTACCAAGTCCGGAAAATTACAGCAGGGCCAGCCGCCTGGACGTCGCGGTACCGCAGTACATGTGCGCGCTAGGGCGGCCGGTGTGGAGTGATTCGAGCGCCGCCAGCAGGACAATTAGCGGACAATTGGAGGGCAGCAGCCGCCAAGGCTCGACGGGTTACAGGCGCCTTCAGCAGCCTGGCTGTTCACAGCTGGTCCCTAGTACATGTACTCCGTCCCGCCCGAGCTGATCAAGGAGGTGTTCCTCTGATCGATTCGAGCAGAAGAGACTCGAATTGGGTGCTGGCATGCCTCCTCGCACGCTCAGCTGTTGCGCCATCTCAGCTCAGCAGATATGCTGATATCAGATCCGTGAGCTCCATGGAATGCCGCCAATGTTTCAGCCCAGCATCGAAGTTGTGTCAAGCCGCGGCAGCTGTCCTACTTGATGATACCAGAGCACCAACGGACGAACAGACTCGGTGCCGCAATCCGAGATGATCCCCGTATCGAAGACGGGCCTTTTTTTTTTCTTTTTCTTTTCTGGCCAGACAATTCATTTATTGATCAACGAACCTCTCTGTATGAATGGAAACATCGTTTGAGACATGGATGCCACACGAATATGTCGCTGTCCGTCGACAAGGAAAGCCACTGAAGATCTCTTCTGCATCCGCCTCAGACAATACGCACGTCTCTCAGCCAGCCCCTTCACATGTCATTCCCATGTACATACAAAGCACCATCATTGTGCATCGTCAGTACCTACCTACCTAGCAACAGCCTCGTCCCGCTGACAGCCTTCACCAGCATTAGCCTGAGACCTGCATGGGATGTATCGCATTCCTGCCAGAGCTGCCCTCTGATTGGGTCTTCATCGCCCGATTGTTCGGGGCAACCAAAGAACAGACGACATCAATCGCTCTCTTGACAGCACCACCACCATCATCATTGCATTGCCACTCGGCAATTGTCATACGACTTTGGCGACGTTCCGCGTTGTGCATTTTTATCTCCGTGGCGGCATCTTTTGACATTTGTAATGAACGTGTCTAGAATAAGCTCGGAGTTGAGCTCCTTTGCCTGTACTATAGACTATGTACTTGTGTTTGGCTGAGCACGTGCGATTGCGGCGTGGCTGGAGAGCGGTAGCGAATCGGAGAAAGTAGGTCGAAGAAAGAGTCTACGGGTACGAGTGAGTCCAGTGGGGAGAGCGTGTAAGAAAGTACAGTAATACAGAAGAGCAAAAATGACGGATGACAATCCGAGAGAAGAACTGAATACCTATCCATCGATTTGAAGACGACAAACTCCATGCACAGAGCATTGTCAATGCGAATTTGCAAAAAGAGAGGTCTCTGCGTGAATCGAACACGCGACCTAGAGATGACTGCGCGAAACTGCAATCTCTCGCTCTAGCCACTGAGCTAAGAGACCAATTGATGACGTAAAATTGATTTATTGTATCTTATAAATGTGCATTCATGTTCACGGAAAGCATTGTGATCCCTTGAGGACAAAGCATGATGTGAACTTCTTGTAGAATTGCCAGTTCAAGAGGTAGAGGTTGGTGATTCTGCGATATCGAGCTCAATAAGCCACTAGCGTTCTGAGTCCGCTCCTCCAGATTCGTGGCTTGAGATAGCCCAGCCCCGTTGTGAGGCTGTTGATAAAACAGCGGGTCCGCCAGTCTTTGCAGCTGGTGTTTAGTATCTCACCAAGCCCAACTACCCGGCAATCGTAAAGTAATCGCAAAGAGCGATCGATTGAATGAACGGACAGTAAGCCCTCACTGCCTTAATACCTCGTCTGTCAGATTCTAGAACTTCAAGAGCTTACTGATTTCCAAGCGCTTCCCTACGGTGAATTTCTATGCAGTGGTTCATGCATTGCAGCTTGGTTCTCATTCCGCACCTCTTTGAATTGTCATTACAAGTCGATTATTGAACTGCCATGGCAGGCTGACAATGGACAATTACCATATCAAAAGGGATAGACATGTCCATTGTCATAAGATGTGAATCAATGATAGAATTTACTGGGTAAGTGAAAACAACCTTCCAGTACCTAGGTATTTTCTAGACCCTGTGCTGCCACTTGGAGATTCTGGACGCCAAGGCCTAGAGCAAATTGGGCTTATCAGCACCAATTCCATGTATATATACGCTTCCAATCAAGATGCCGATCAACGAAGCAAGGATCCTGCACTAGCAATTTGCGCAAACGTGCAGCCGTCCCAGGAGGGAGCGATTTATTGATCTAGAAAGCACCGCAAAGTTCCTTGGCCTGAAGCAGGCAATGATGTGTGTCCTAGCAGTACGGCCATTCCCTGTTCTATACTTGGTGGCTAGCCAGGTTGTCTACATCTAACAGAAGACAGCTCTTGGAGGGAATGATGCTGCTATTTGAGATGAGAATGGATTTAAA
>LFMI01000121.1:14642-28169 GCA_001050175.1 Trichoderma parareesei | reverse complement strand
TATATATATATATATATATATATATATATATATATATATAACAAGGGAAGGGGGAATCGGGCTCATCAAAATTTAACGGCCGTCTCAGGTCATGCTCGCTACCTTACGCACGTTCCATGCCAAAAATTCATGGGAGCGAGACATACGAGGACAAAGGACAACTTTTAGATGGAAAGCTTGCAAGCATGAGCTTCGTGTTTTCGGTTTGAAGCAACAGCCGAAAGGAAGATTCGGCATTATGAAGCTAAATATAGATGCTATATTGGATGCTTCTCTCTTGGTGAGTGACGTTGAGGCATTACTACATACATACATTGACTCTGAGAGTCGAATGACTCGGGGAGTATAAGGGGGGTTTTCATGGGGTCGTCTAAGATACGAACTGAAGAAGAAAACTACCCAATTGTCTAGTTCGGCGTCACAATACTGTTATATGGCGGTACCGACCTGATGAGCGGTTTGATATCTGGTGAAGGAAAAGTGCCACCATAGTAGAGGTGGAATGTCCTTCGACTCGTGTTTCTTCGAATTGATTGCTCTGTGAATGTGAGCTGAACCATAAGCATCTCACGAGGTCAAGTCCAGGGAGAAGAGCAAAGTAGGCTTGCCCCGAGATTCGCCAAAAAGTTCATACACCGCTACCTACCCAAAAGACACTCCAGGTGATTATACAATAGAGTACTCGCCAGTTCACACAAGGGGATTCACCTGAACTTCCTCCTCGTCAGTCTGCCAATGCCGCTAATCTATTGAATGGAAAGCATTATACCAAATGATCGCTTTTACATCAACAAGATTCTCGCGCTCTTTCTCTTTCCATTGCCGGTCAACCGTCGTCGACCCAGAGAGCCATTGATACTTCTCCCGAACAGAAGACAACCCCCTCCTCTAGATAATAAACCGATAGCCCATCAAGAACGAGAACGAGAAAAGAAGTAAGAGATATGTTACAATCAGAGTCGCAAAATCTAATGAGAGTTTTGTTGTCCTTTCTCACCCAAATCATGATGAACGCCAGCCCACAGTCAAAACCCCGCGAGACCACAAAAAACTATTAAAATAAAGATTAAGATCAAAGGTGGGGAGGCATGTGAGGAAGGTCACAAGCTTCCTGTGTGAAAAGCTGAAGATGTGGCAAAGGTTGCTGGAGAGGTGGCTCAAGTCGAGTGACTTATGAGATATCCAACACGTGCATGAATGTGCGAAGACGCGCAAAGGGATCAAAATCAGTGCTCATGTTGATGCTCCTCGTGGGAGGATGCGCTGTCTCGTCGACTTGAGCATGCCGAGGAAGTCTCGACGATACAGCATCCCTCTGCTTGGCAGTCATCGACGCACTCAAGGAGACACGGGCGAAGCTGCTCATCGGACGCCCCATCAAGCGCAAGGGCAGCCGCGTCACCATCATGCTGGTGCTTGTTATCGAGACAGAACTCGGGCTGGATGGTGGCGCTGTGAATGCCATAGGCATGCAGGCATCTCCGCGCTCTCTTAGCCAGCTGCATGTACTTCTCCCCGCTGTTTTTGTCGAACGGGAATGATACCTGGAGATGCATGCTGGCAATGATCTTGGTATCAGACAGTTGCCAGACGTGGATGTGGTGGCAGCTGACGACTCCGGGCAGCCTCTCAATGTCTTGACGGATATGAGAGATGCTAATGTTCTCCGGGGTGGCTTGCAACAGGACACGAGAGGTGGCAAGAGTCAGAGGGATGGACGTCTTGAGAATGATGGCAGTAATGAGAAGCGACACTGCCGGGTCAGCGTAGAGCTTGCCGGGCCAGTTGGTGAGCCATATTATGAGCGCCGTAACAATGACACCGACATTTCCCAGAGCATCACCAATCACATGCAGCATCATGGCGTGCATGCCCATGTCGGCATGGTTGTGCCCGCTGACTTTCGAACCCGGCTTGATGGGAAGAGTGTGATGGTGGTCATTGTGGATGTGGACGCTCGAATCCCGACGGCTTCTCGAATTCTTCGAAGTCGACCTACGGGTGTAGGAAAGCCGAGAGCCCTTGGCGTCCTGAAGGAGTGGTGACGTCTCGTTCGGGCCGCTTTCCGCATCAGAACCGGGAGACTCATCGCCAGAACCGTTTGCGCAGACGGTTGACGACGCAGCCCTACTAACAGCGAGAATCTCCTGTCGGAAACTGGCCGGGTGAATGCTCATATCCTCAATGCTGGAGAAGCGGGAGTGCCCCTTGGTGGATTGGCGCTGATGATCTCGGCCCCTAGAATGGGAGGTTCGGCTTGCTCTGGTGTTGGATTCGTCTCGATTCGTGGATTCGTCGCCGAAGTGAATGCGCCTAGCGGTCTCGGGACTCTCCGTGCTAGCTCGACCTCCTACCATGCTGGCTCTCCTGACAATCACCTCGGGAAGCACGTCGCCAACGGGCCCATACTCATCAGCAATGCTTGAAGCACCGTCGCGCTGGCCATGGGCATGAGAATGCGAGTGGTCGTGTCCGTGTCCGTGTCCGTGTCCGTGCCCGTGTGCGTGTCCCTCTTCATGGTCGTGATCGTGGTCATGGTCGTCTCCATGGTCGTGCCCGTGTCCTCCCAGGACGACAAAGCCCAGCAAGTTGGAGAAGAGGCCGGCGCAGCCCACGATCAAGATAAGCTTCGGGTTGTTGATTTCGGGCGGTTCGACGAAGCGCGTCAGGGCTTCAAGAATGATGGAGACGCAAAGAGCGATCAAGAAGACGGCGTTGAAGAAGGCACCGAGAATCTCGGCTCGAACCCACTGCGAGAAACCACTTGTCAGTCGTGTTCCGTCCTCGGGTCCGCTTTGCGCAAAGCTCATTACTTACCCCAAAGGTAAACTCGTCAGTTGTAGCTTTCTGAGAGGCAATGACCGCCCACAGACCGATCGCCAGGGAGATGATATCATTCAGCTAGAAAGCAGTTAGCAGCAAGCTTCCCCTTGCTTCCAACGTCCATATCGCCACGAGAAAAGGAGAGGCTTATGGCGCATCGTACCATGTGGAAAGCGTCGGCCGTCAGCGCCAGGGAATGCGCCAGGAAACCGCAAATCAGCTCGAGGAGGAAGAAGGCCGTGTCAATAGCGATCATGACCTTGATGCGGGTGCTCTTGGACCACGCCAGCCGGGAGGACGAGTTTGCCATTGCGACGAGGGTTGAAGCGCCAAAGCTGGCGCGCCGTGTCCGGAAGCTGCAGAAGGAGACGGCACTTGATCTGAGTTGGCGAGAATCGAAGCAGAGGGAGCGACTGTGGCTCTCGAGAGGCGACAAAGGGCAGGCAGATATACACAATCGCCTCTGGAATTTTTCGCCCTCGGGATCGGACGTGTGTTTTGTGGAATAGAATCAAATGCGCCTCGCGAATCGAGTTGGGAGTCGAAATGCTGTTGGTCGCAGGTGGGGGTCGCAGGCGTCAGACCACTGTAATCCAATGGTAAACGCTGGAAGCACAGGCTAGAAGGTCGCCGTCAGTGGCGCTGGGGCTGCAAGATCCTGCGCTTCCAGAGCACTAAGCAGGTTGACAATAGCATCAATCAATGCGCGGGTTGCTGCGAGCTGGTACTGCGAGGCGTGTTTGTATTGTTGTGAGGCTGGCGGGCATCGGCATGCATGCATGCAGAGGAGAGAGTAATAGAAGACGAGAGACAAGCACGTGAGAGAATCAGGCACAGTGTCGTCCGAGCTGCTGAGGTAATGATGACAGCAGGGGGGGAATCGGAGAGAAGCGTCGCCCGCAGAGAGCAGCAGCAGCTTTGCCACTGGGTTGAGAATCTAAAGGTTAGGTGACCAACAGCCAAACAAAGTTCTCGATAGAGTCCAGAGGCTGGTCATCTATTCCTCGAGCTAATACTGCTTGCTAAAGGAGTCCGGGTCGCCTGTGTCATATTATATCCTCTCAAGCCATGTTGCCTCGCCTTAGTCATACCTCCCTCCCTCCCTCCCCGTCATGGGCAACTCGGAAGTACGAAGCCATCACACTCACCTCACAGTCGGAGGATCATACAGTATATCCGCTTGTGTAAGAATTCCAAGATTGTACTGTTTACAGAACTTGAAGCCTTTGAACAATTCACTTACAATAATACCGCAAAAAGTCGTCATTCACTTGCGGCGTTGGATTGGAGACTTACACTACCTAGGTACCTTCGGCGGCCAGTACCTTCTGTTAAAGCTCTCATGAGACTGCGTGTCACGGCCCTCCATGTTCCTGCTTCACGATGCTACTCTCGCATGCAAGCTTCATCGCGATCGCCTTGCACTGTGCAGATAGCCAGCATGACCAGCAGCTGAATTCCAGCGGTCAAACTGCCAAACTGCAGCTCGGTCCCCATCGGCTCGGCGGGACATCGCTCTCCCGACAACACGAACACGACATCACCCATCGCCTTGAGTGGCAACAGACCACGACGTCAACCAGCCCTCAAGGTACGTTTGGGCACCCGAAATAGGGGGAAGTCGATCTAGATTTGAATGTCACTCCGCTGCGCGGTGCATATGCGTGGTCAACAACATGCAGGTATTGACAAACGGCTGTCTGAGAAACTATGGCAGTAAATACGCGAAGCCCGAACACATGCGTCTCGTGTTGATGTGCACCATCTTGATCATAAGACATTTACTTACACTGCTCGACCTGTTTCAGCGACGTGCCTCGTACATTCTTTGGGAGACTTCTCATGCGCATTACTGAGAGATCATTCCATTGACAATGCTTCCTTGCCAGCAATTACTCCATAAGTCAGGCCACTCCGAAGCATTAGGCGGTATCACAGGGTAGGCAGCCCGAAGCCTCATGGATTGGACTTGACATCAAGCATGGCACGCAGCGTCACACAGCAGCTTCCCACTTCCAGAAACCCCTCATTTCAATGCACGAATCTCAGTCGAGGCCATCAATCGGTCTACGGATCACGTAAAAGGAGTTTCAACCCTTGCAGCTCATTGACCGGTGAGAGCTTCGAGTGTCGTGCTACCCTGAAGAAAACGGCCGCTCATACGACTTCGGAAAGAGACATTTCAGAAACTGCAGCCCCCAATGCTGATATAAATGTGTTACAGTACAACCCTCGGGAAACTTTCTCGCGTTTGCAAATGAACGGTCGGGGACACCACTTACTTGAGACATGACACGTAGAATAGATAGAGTCCATCCTCCCGGGATTTGGCGTCAACAGCTCATCCGCTTCCACGGGCTGAGAATCTCACGCACAACTCGGAAACTCAAACTCAAAAAATCATATCAAGACGACTCTCTTATTATATGATAAGGCTACGTGGGATTCGCAGACTCCACAGTCTTGAATTTGCAACACATGTCGTTGGACTCAAAAGCCCCCCATCCGGCCTTACCCATCTTTGCCGCCCAAACCCCTGCTCGTGTAAGAGACGACGAATAGGACATGTGCCGAGCCGCCCAGTCTGCCTCTACATTCTGCACCACCTGAAGAAACTTTACAGAGGACAACCAACAGTGTAGTATCAGGCCTTGTTGAACCAATGCTTTAATACTTCGGTACTCGATTGCCCCCCCCCTTTGCGCCCCCTGTAAGAAGCGCTGGAACCCTTGGGCTTTTGCGCAATAGGATGCATTGCTGCCTTTGGGAAGAGGCAGTGCCCGTTCTGCTGCCGGGGGGGCGATCCTCTAGGACTGGACGCCCATTTCTTCCTCCACGAGGGCCTCTTCGTGTCGATTACAGTTTGCTTGTCTCCTGTGTAATTGTTCTATTCCTTCTATACGCGTGTCACCTCGTCTTCCTCAGCGGTGCCCATCTTACAGCGACAAAAAAAGAGACATGCCTAGCACAACCAACCTCGATGTAATCCAAGCCGTCCCCCGCGTGGCAACGCTCATATACCAATCCCACCAGCTATGGCAAGAAATCAAGGAGGTCCCCGAGGGGATCCAAGACCTCGTGGACCACCTCAAAGCCCTCGAGCCAATCTTTGCAGACATTGAAGACCAGTTCAGCCACGATGAAGCCTCCACGCCCTTCAAGAACTGTCTCGATCTGTCGAGAAAGGCGCACGACTCTCTGGGCGCGCTGGTTGCGGATTTGAGGACGCAGTTGCAGGCCAATAAGCGACTCAGGCGCAAGTATGCGGCCGTCAAGGTTGTCCTCAATAAGACTGTCTTGACGAGGTTGGAGCAGAGTCTTTCGCGGTGCATGAATTTTTTGCAGTTGGCCATTCAGGCGTATCAGATGTGAGCTTTAGTCTTCATGGTTTCAATTCGATTTGTTTACATGGAATGTGATTCTAAAGCTTGGATCACTAGGGCAATGCTTCGAAAACTAAGCTCAAACACTCAGACGTTGGCTGTCCGCATTCAGCCACAGCATCAGAACCAGATTTCCCGTCCCCCCTCACCACAACTGGAAGAGAAAATGCCCCAGGAACAGATTGAAGCAGATGAGGAGATTTTGCCGACTCATGATGTGGTGGCGAGATCAAAGAACAAGACAGAGATGTTCACTCTCAATCTGGCACACTATGTCAAGTTTGCTCTGGCTCGTACCAAATCAACCGGCGCTTGGCAAGCACAGCTACAGATACCGGGATGGCCTTCAACTTCAGTTTACGAGCTGATATCAGCCCCGGCTATTGCGGGATGGACATATACCTATCGCGTATACAACGTGATACCGGATAACTCAGAAATTATCCTCAAGGTCAAAAAGGGGGATCTGGTTGGCGTTCGGCAGATGTTTAGCAGAAAACAAGCATCCCCATTCGACAAGAGTCAAAGAGGAGACTCTCTTTTACATGTATGTATATCCGACTACCAGTTGAGACCGAAACTGACTTCTCTCAGTACGCAGCGTCCAATAGACAGTATGAAATATGCCAACTTCTGCTCCAATTGGGCCTCCAACCATTGCTGGATAATAGAGGAAGATAGTACGTCTTATATGTAGCTGCAATCTGCGTCCCGCTAACATTTATACACAGCTCTTCTCCTGCCGAGTCTATAGCCAGTGACATGGTGAAGACAATCGTGCAGAAGTGGACTTGGCCTGTCGGATCACATCCAAAGAGAATAGCGGACCTATTCGCATCATATCTCCAAGAGCCTCACTCTTTACCTGCCGAAAGGCTTCTGGACTTTATCAGAGAATTCGAACCAGATGACAAATTGCTCTCGAATTTTCGAAGCTTATTCATGCCGAACTATTATCTGCGTCTGCTGAGAGACCGGCTTGAAGCTGTTCGCTTAGGGGCATTCAATGTCTTGGACGCGCGGACGTTTGGGAGTCTTCTTTCCGAAGATATGATCTTTTCCAAGGAAGATGTCAGCCAGTCGACTCGCGAGAAGGTCTCTCTGGTACATTCGGCAGCTTTGGCATTTGGCTCTCGGTACCCAGAGACATTAGTGCCTTACCAAAAGCCGCGACCTTGGCTGCATGCATACGACGAAGATTGGGGAGATATCGTCATCAAGGTAGCCTCAGTAGCCACCCTCGATGACCTTACCAGCATCGAAACAATTGTGCCTTGGGATGCTTATGAGGTCACGGCATGGGAGGGCACGCCCTTGATGTCGCTCATCGGAGGGGCGCTGTGCTACTTGTGTCCCAACATTAGCTTCAATCACTGGGACGAGCTCTTTCACGAGTGTTTGCTCAAATGGCTTCTGCTGCTGGACACAGCTGGAGTTGATCTAGTCGAATATGGCAAGAGGGAGACTTCAATCCTTCATGGTCTGCAGAAGAACACTAAAGGTGCTTTCGACGCCGATGCAATTGATGCTTCGAGAACTATGCTGCGACATCCTATGACTCGAGGCACCCCGAAAGCCAAGCTATATCATATTGGCCTCAAGAACGGCCACATGGAATGTGTCGACAGATCTGGCGAACAATACTGGATACCATTTCGGATAATAGATCTCCAAACTGGCCCAGCCCCAGGCGATTGGAAGTTGAGATGGGCTCCAGAATTCGAGCATATGGCGTGCCAGTTCTGGGAATTGATGGAGACCAAAGAAAAGGTTATGCCTGGAGCTTGGGTAGACTGGTGAAAGGGCTCGTGTTGGTACGAGTGCTTCAGCTTTGGTCGGCGCTCGTGAATTCTTGCCTGCTAAAGCAGGTACCTAGGCTACTTCTGCGATAATAAGAGAACTGGCGCTGATGAATTACCCAATAATGCTAAGGTAATTTCCCCTCACGAGAGCTATTTGTAAAGACTTGTGCACACATACACATGTGGGCCGTAGGAAACACCGAAATACCTTGCATCTCGATCTATCACGAGGTAGAAGTCGGATCAAGGGGTTCTTCTGTAAAGCCACATGCATTGAAGTAAACAGATCATATAGGAGTGGTACGGATACGACATTGGTAATTTACACAGCTTCAAGTTCACTCAAATCATCAATAGCTTTCTGGCCTCTGATTAGCAGAAATTAGTTTTTCGCCTGTGACGTATTACGACCTATGCTAGCACCTTCCTTCTTATCGAAGAAAGTCTATGAAGGTTCTTGCTTGAAGATGATGTCCACTACTGGGAGTGACCCCGCATATGAGGCGGGGCCGCGACTGCTTAAATCTCAGCATCACCTGCTTCCTCATAAGCCGTAATTGTTCGAACTGCCATTGAGTTATATTTATCTATCCTCAGGTGGATTCAAATTACATTTGCCGAGGTGTTAACTTGACACCTAGCTCTGAAGAGCCCAGCTCGAACAAAATGGATACTAGACCGGCTTCAAAGGCAGGCTCGTGGTACGAGAAGACTCCGGCCAAGTTGATGAAAACTCTCGAGAACTATTTGGCGGACGTTCCTCAAACCGTCGACGGTTCTTCACTGCCTATACCGGGGGCTCGAGTCATCATCGCACCGTAAGTCATCCCTTCCACGAGGGCTTCATATGTCAAACTACAACTCATATGTCTATGAAGACACGCAGGATATACCTACTCGGGGCCTAACGCTGCCTGGGCGTACAGCTGCCTCGATCTAAGCAAGGCGAAGCGGGTATTCATCCTTGGACCATCTCACACCTACGGCTTGTCTGGCTGCGCTGTCACAAAGTTTTCGAAGTGGGCCACGCCATTTGGCGACTTCACTGTTGATAGGGATATCATTGAGCGAGTTAAGGAAGCAGGCGGAATGGGTGATGTGCCACCGGAGAACGATGTCGCGGAACATTCTCTCGAGATGCACTTGCCATATCTCTACAAGCGCTGTCAACAAACCTTTGGGTCTCCCGAAGACTTTCCAACGATTGTTCCCATCATCGTCGGAAGTCTTAGCCGATCACGTGAGAAGGATGTCGGCCGAGTGCTTTTGTCCTATCTCAAGGACGAGGAAAATGCCTTCATTATCAGCTCAGACTTCTGTCACTGGGGCACGCGGTTCGGCTATGCCGTTTATACCCCCGATGGGGACATCCAAAGATTGACAACTCTGCACGATTATAGCCCAAAGCCATCTGGTCCTCCCATCTACGAGACGATTCGCCTGCTCGATGAAGCGGCCATGGATGCTGTCAAGAGCGGCAGTCATGACGCCTTCGTTGACAACCTTCGACATACCGGAAACACGGTGTGCGGGAGACATCCTATTGGAATTGCCATGGCTGCTCTTGAGCTATACGCCAAGGAGCTCAACGACGAAGGCAAGAGCCGCTTCAAAATTGTGAAATATGACCGCAGCAGTGAGGTTATCTGGCCTGATGACTCGAGTGTTAGTTATGTTTCAGCCTATGCGGTATTGTGAGTCTCATGTGACTGCAAAAGATGGAACCAGTAACCAAGTAATCGGGTAAACTTGGTGGCTTTGAGTTACAACATGATCTGCTATTGCCCATTTGCTAGGTTTAATGATAGATGCCCAATTTTAAAACTACCTTGTCAACACCAATCTACAGAGTGATACTCCTGCAGCTCAACCCAATGTTGGCTGCAATTCAATGCCTCGCCCACTATTCAAATGCTGCCAATTTGCTTTCACCTCTGAGGAGCTTGTTGGATAAGGTCGTCATAAGTATTGCGGTCATCTGAATAGTATCCTGTGTTCATTGAAATAATGGTCAACATCGTCTTGGTTCTGAAGTAACGTGCATCTGCAATTATCCGATCTGTCGTTGGGCCTCACTGAGCGTGGAGGCAGTGTCGAGGATTGTCGCCTAACCAGTGAGGCTGCCCGCATGTTCTATTTTAAGACGCCCGTGTCAATGCTGACGGCCATGCCGTTACGCAGCACGGAGTGGCGCAAGACGGGCGGCGCTATTGCCGTCGTCAGCGTGAAGAATTGGGGAAACCAAGCTGGAGCTCTGCAACTCGGTGTGTCTGGCGAAGAATCGAAGAATCGAAGCCATTCGCTAGCAGCATCATCCCGTGTGGATGGCGATTTGTCCGATCGACTGTCCAGCCGAAGCTCAAACAAGCGCATCAATTTCATCAGCGACTCGGGACAAACCAAGCAAGAAAAGGCACGCACCAAACAGGCATGGCCGTGATCCCCTGGCGCTACCAGCTGCTACCCCCCCGTATTCTGCGGTGCAATCTCTGCGACTCATCAAAGCCCTGGCAGGGACCCGATGCCACACCCGCCCATTCAGCCAGGGCAAACTCCATGCACGCCACTGGCCGGTCGTCCACTAGCCTGCGTCGTGCTGCAGCTGCTGGTCCAATCACGGCCGCTGGTTGTCGAGACCATCTGACGCCTGGAGCGAGGATGAAGAAGAAGGGAGAGAGACAAAGCAAAGGCGAGAATGCGCCTTGCCCCAGGATTCGATGCGGCTGCTGGCGGCTGATTGCCTGCTGTTGAGGGTGTCTTGGCTGCTCGCCTATCAGTTGTCGGGTTGCTTATACGAGTGCTGAACCTGGCTGGTGATTTCGTTTGTGTCGTCGATCTCCTGGCCGCCGGCACTGAGAGTCTCTACCTTACCTTACCTTAGCGGCGAGAGCAAGATTACGCTCGTGATGGTGCAGGTGTTAATATTGCGGCTGCCTTCCATTTTGTCTTCATTTTAAACCTGGAGCCACGGCGCAGGGTCTTTGTACCGGTACTCCTGTGAGGTCTGAAATTGCACCGTCTGAGCTGCTTCCAGCAAGTACCTGGGCATCAACAATTACCAGGGCCCCAGGACTCGTAGGGCCGCCCCTTCCCTGTCGTGGCTCCGCTATTGTGCAGGTGCCCCCTTCTCGCCTTCCTCGCGACCCCTGTCTGGAAACCGGGGCTTGGACCTCCTGCTCCTGGGCCATTTCAACTTGTATTGTATTACAGTACGGCACCCTCTTTCTACTACCTTCAACCCTCTCTCTGCCTCTGTAATTTTACCTGGGCTGTTCACATCTTGGCTTGCTTCACGACAGAGCTATCGCCTTTCTTTTTGTCGGTGCCCTCTTCTTCCCCTTTCGCCTCTTGAGCTGCGCATTGCACCGAAGCCGTCGTCGATACCCTCGATTGCCACTCGACCAGCTTCTGCAGCCCGCAGCATCTCGCCAGCCAGCCTCTTGAATCCCGGGATCCTCCTTGGCCGAGCCCACAATGAGTGTGAGTGTTTCACCCCAACTCTCCTACCACTGCTGTTTCAATGCAGATGGTCAACCAGACAAGAAAACTGCCTCTGTTCGCACTGCCGTCTGCCAAATTCCCCCCTTCCTCTCATTGAAATCCTCCCACACACACCACACACACGCATAATACCTTTACGCCCCAATATATGATTTCGCGAATAACTCGCTAACAATGTCACAACAGTACGGGTTAGTAGTAGACCTTCTGGATCAGCCACGAGCGATCTGGGGCAGCTTCCGATGCCCCTCGATCTCAACATTCCAGTCGCTGACTGCAGTCTCACATTAGATACAATAATAAGCAAAACCCGTACGACCAACGGGACGACAACTACGGCGGCGGTGGCTATGACCAGGGCGGCTATGACAACCCTCCTCCCAGCTACAACAACGCACCCTATGGCTCTGGTGGCCGAGGTGGTAGTTACCAGCAGCAACCCGGTATGTCTAATGATACGCCCTTTGCCGTCCCGACGACTCAAAGGCTGACCTTTAATCCATAGGCAACGCAGTAGAGATGGCTCCTTTGACGCAAAACGCCGGCGGCATGGCCCGCGAGGACCCCAACGCAATCCGCAACGAGTGCCGTGACATCAGCAACAGCGTCCGTCAAGTCGAAAGCAACCTTGAACAGATCAAAGTTCTTCAGTCCCGAGTCCTCAGCGATGTCGACAGCTCCTCGTCCAGCCAGTCCAACCGCCAATTGGATGCCCTTACCACCGAGACCATGGCCACCTACCGCGCTCTCGCCGACCGCGTGCGTGCCGTCAAGTCCAAGCCCGAAGGCCGAAGTGCTATGAACAGCGGCCACGTGGACCGAGTCGATCGCGAGGTCAAGGCCGTCATCACCAAGTACCAGACTGTCGAGTCCGAGTTCCAGGCCGCTGTCAAGCAACAAATGGGCCGCCAATACCGTATTGTCCGACCCGAGGCTACGGAAGAGGAGGTCCAGGCTGCAGTTGACGGCACTGGCAACAGCCAGATCTTCAGCCAGGCTCTGATGCAGAGCGACAGACAGGGCCGTGCCCGTGCAGCACTAAGTGCCGTCCAGGACCGCCACAAGGAGCTGCTCAAGATTGAGCAGCAGATGACGGAGCTGTTCCAGCTGATGCAGGATCTCGACACTCTCGTCGTCCAGCAGGATGCCGCCATTGTGCAGATTGAGCAGAAGGGTGAGGAGATTGTCGATAACCTCGATAAGGGTAACGAGGAGATTGCAGTGGCCGTTACAACTGCCAGAGCTACCCGCAAGAAGAAGTGGATCTGCCTTGGTATTGTTGGTATGTTGGATCCTGAGCACTTTCGGCGCGACCCCAATATCAAGCTAACCAACCTTTGCAGTTGCCATCATCGCCATTGTTGTAATCATCGTTCTCATCTACATCTTTGTCGTCCGAGGAGGCAGCGGCAACAACAACAACAACAAGCGAGCTTTGCTGGAAGACGTTGCCGTGCCAGCTGTCCGTCTCAGTGCCCGCATGCCCCTGAATGCCGATTTGGCCGCGAAGCTTGGCCGCATAGCACACGGAAGACCTCACATGCCCGTCGCACTTGGGCAGTAGAGGGCGAGCTCGACAGGAGAGGGCTACCAACGACGAAGTGAACTCAAGGAAGGAAAGAGTGAAGAAAGCACAAAAGGAACGCGCACACACGTTTGGACTCCATTTTCATCGAAGACATTGTATAAAAGTAGCTATCGACATGCGGGCAAGGACATGTGCCTCTATTTCTTTTGTTTCCGCCCCTTGGAACCGGGCACCACACAAGGGCTGAAACCATTTCGACGTCTGTTGAGGGGGGATGAGCCTTGGATTTTCTGATTTCTTATGTCGTTGAAGACTGGGAGATGCCGATTGGATTGACTGTTTTTAGATGCCTCTGCGATTGTCTTTTTTCGTTTACGCTTGTCGGGCTGCAGTTTTTCGTTTTGGGAAGATATATCTTTGGAGTTTAGCATTTGAGGCGCTCAGCAGAAAGTTACCCCTTTAAATCGAATTTTAATCAAACTATTCTCCT